>JAIXND010000754.1:4506989-4555011 GCA_023646645.1 Varanus salvator macromaculatus | reverse complement strand
GGGGGGGGGGGGGGGGGGGGGGAGAGGCGGTAACCTTTGGGGCGCCCTCCAATCGCAGCAAGGGGAGACTCTCGCTGCCCCCCCCGCTCGCTCGCTCGCTCCCCCTTTCTCTGCGAATGTGTGTGTTTTCTTGCGTGTCTGGAATGGGAAATCCCCAGGGCTGGGATCGAGGCGCGGGATCGCTTCCCCGGCCGTTGCACGAGCGCCGCGGCTTGGCTCCAACGCGCGCTTGCTCCAAAGTAGTCCGGAGTCCGACGGCGTGGAGGGACCGGCAAGTCGGCGTGGAGGGACCGGCAGCCTGACGGCAAACGGATCGCCTTCTGGGAACATCTCCTCGGGTGGAAGGCGGGCCTGCTGCGTTCACTTACTCGGGTGTAAGGGGAAGGACGCTCCGGATCGTGTTAACTCCTGGGCAGGGCCCATCGCAGCCAGCTTGCAGGCCGAATCTGGAGCGTGCTTAGGCGGAGAAAGTGAGCACCGCTGAGTTGATGGGATGGCTCAGGAGTAAGGAGGAAGGGGTTTGTAGCTCAGTCCTGGACGTGTTTTCTTGGAGAAAGTAAACTCATCAAGTTTCTTCCGAGGCTTGCAGCTGGAAATTTTAATATAAATGATTACAGTTCAATAAAAAGATAAATACATAAATATCAATCATTTCGTTTAGTAATAAAATATATTTAAATAATTCTAAAATATACTAGGTCCTTCCTTCTCCAAGAAATGATTAAAAGGGTATTTAGGCCAGGGATAAGCAGCATGTTTCCAGAGGGGTAGCTTTGTTAGTCTACGGTACCCTCTTTCTTTGTTATCGGATCCATTTTTTTATCCCACTTTCCATCCAAAAGTTCCCTTGGAACAGCTTAGATTTATCCGGCAAAACAAGGCCTTCCCCGTCTGCAGGCTGTCAGTCTGGGAAGACACAGCTAACAAGGAAAAAGGGATGGGGAAGGAAGAGGAGCTTATCCAACATCCTCAGACATTTGGAATGTCACCCTGAATAAAACAATTCCAATTGTAATGGCCTGTAGTTTAAGATAAGTTTTGGAGGCTCTGTTTGGCTCCTCTCTCATTTATTCTTAGCTGGCCCATTAAAATCTTTTGTTGTGCTTGGCACCAGAAAGGTTTTTAATATAAGCAGAGTCCTGCTTTTCATTTTAAAGCTGGCTGTTTCTTTCTCTCAGCAGTTTGATGTCTTGAATTATATTTGTTTCCCACTTCACTTACATGTTTTCATTCGTAAGCTTGCTTCAGCAGTTCTGGGGAGGCCAGAACCAATGGAGCATCCATGTCCAGAAGCAGCATACCAGTGAGGATGAGATGCTGAGGAGTTTGAAGCATGTGTCCCATACATGGAGGTGTCCTGAAACCGCCTGGTTGGCTGCTGTGAGAGGCAGGGCTCTCGAATCAACTGTCAAATGTCCCTCTGATCCAGCAAGGCTTCCTCCTTTCCTTCCTAAGGTGCCTGACTTCCTTCCTCCTTTTCTGGCCTTGCTCTTCCTGATATGTAGAAATGTAGCAGCTCAGGGATGTTCCACCTCTTTGAGCTGGAGGGCTGAATTCAGCTTCAGAGCAGCTTTTAGGGGCTTTCCTTCCAGTGGTGGGCATGGCTGAAGGCAGATAAGCAATAGATAAGCAAGCAAGCAAAAACACCAGCTTGGTTTAGCTTACAGTACTTCATGCCTTAAAAGAGGCAATCCCAACTTTAGAATGACACACACACACACAATTCAGGAAATGCCCGAAGACCAGAGGACATGGCCATTAGGGGAAAACTGCAATCGCAGGTCAGTGTAACTGGGCACCTATCTGGGGCCTGTCCAGGACCCCCACTGGCAAGAGCTCCTCTGCTCCTCCTCTTCATCACTGCTTCCTGCTTGTTCTCCTGCTCCTGCTCTTGCCCAAGCAATGATGAAGAGGAGAGGATGCCCACTCCTTTCCTCTCTGCCTTCAGGCAGAACCAGTGGAGAGAAAGAGGCTGAGGAGCCCTTGGCGGTGGAGTGGAGCTGAGCTGAGCTGAGCAGCCCAGCTCCCCTAAGACCAGGGGCTGCTGGGTTGATTTGAAGCCGTTTCCAAAACGTCCCTTCCTCAATGCAGAAGCAACTCCCAGAAGGGTTCCACTGGAAAACAATGGAAGATGAATGTCCATATTCGCACTGCACCAAAAAGTTCCAATGGCACTTTTTTTTACAGCCACCCAACATGCATCCTGGGACTGCAGGTGGCGCAGTGGTTTAAACCGCTGTGCTGCTGGGCTGGTTGATCAAAAGGTCGCTGGTTCGAATCTGCACACGGGGTGAGCTCCTGTGCGCCGTCCCAGCTCCTGCCAACCTTGCAGTTCGAAAGCATGCAAATGCAAGTAGATAAAAAGGTACCACTTCGGTGGGCAGGTAACAGCGTTCCGTGCACTTCGGTGTTTAGTCATGCTGGCCACATGAGCACGGAGACTGTCTGCGGACAAGCGCTGGCTCCCTCGGCCAGGAAACGGAGATGAGGCACCGCCCCCTCGAGTCAGCCATGACTGGACGTAACGTCAAGGGGAAACCTTTACCTTTACCTTTAACATGCATCCTGTTGCACGTGAGCAAAAATCCTAGTAGCACATCAGAATTTCTAGCAGGGGCAACTTCAGCAACCTTCCTTGCCAGACAATTCAACAGGCGAGAATCTCCAACGGCATGACATTCTGCATGGAGGCATAAGGGCACTCCTGCATGAATTCTGCATGAACACACAAAGGCAGGGGAAGATCCGAGTTATCTACTCAGGACTTCTGCTTTTATTTCAAGTTCAACCAGCTGTTTTTAGCAACACTGCTGGCTGAGATTCTGGGGGTGCAACAGCAAGAAAAGAAAGGCAGAAAAAATAAGTTTGTGCTTGATGCATTTACTGAGCATTTGGATTGGCATCACTTTATGATGCAGCGAGAGGAAGACAGAAAAAGGCTTCTGGCACTTGCTCTCCTTGAGTTCCTATCAGTCTCCAGGCGATGCAGCTGCAGGCAGCAACATGAATAGCCGTCACCTCCCTCCCCAAGTAACACACATGCACACTTAAGAAAAACTGGTTGTTTTCCATATAGTGTTAGCGGCTCTCCTCCAAACACGCACATGGGGAGTATGGCTTTCATGTATTGGAAATATTTCTGGCTCACCTGTTTGTGCTAATGTGCCTGATGGCAAACGGCAAGCACATGTGTACTTTTAAAACGTACAACAAGTGGAGAGAATAGAGTGAAGTAGACTAGACGCCTGCTCAGGTTGGTGCCTTCCAGATTTTTTGGACTGCATTACCCATCATGCTGGTTGGAACTGTTGAGGGTTGCAGTTCAAAACACCTGGAAGGCACCTGGCTGGGGAGGCTAGAATAAAGAAATAGAATCCACCAGTGGGGGATGTCACAAGGTTTCTGCGTGCTGGTGGGTCTCAAAGGCCCTTGGAAGGAAGGTACCTGGAGAAGGGAATGTGGTAGTGAGGGAACAGCATGTACATCCCACAGGAGAGAATTGTGGAGGTGCGGGGGGGAGCACAGTGGAAAGGGCCCTGCCCTTGGTGAACTTTCTTCTGGCCAAGACAAGGGCTACTACCCTAGAACCTAGACCAAGGGTGAAAAATTTGGGGGGGGGGGGTTGATGGGGCATTGGACAGTTTGAGAAGGCATCCTGGGGCCTCCCATGGATCCCTGCCTTTGGGTTCTTGCCCATTCACAAAATGGCTGGCAGGGTGAGATCCACTGGTCACAAAACCTGCATGAAATCAATACATGAATCAATAACAATGAATAAAGAAATAAAGGTCAATTGCCCAAGAACCTAAATGCAAGGTAGAGGTGAGCTCAGAGCTCCAAAACAGGAAGTCTCTCCTTTGAGCCCAGTGATAGAAGCTGCCTTCGCTGTGTAGAGCGTCATCTTCCCAAGGATGCTACATACATACATACATACATACATACATACATACACACACACACACATACATACACACATACATACAGTATATACACAGTTCTAAGTAAAATAAACAGGAGTGGCAGAAACCTTGGTGGGCATCATGAGAAGTACCTTCAGGCACACTGGTGCCATGGACACCACGCCAGAGGTCCTAGCTTTTGGTGAGACCTTTAGGTCACAACCCCGGTGGTCTGGCACATGCCAGGAGCAGCATTCCAGCATGTTGGAATGAGGGGACAATGCAAACTGGGACAAGGAAAGAGGGGAGGCCAGCAGGGAGGGAGGGGTGGCCTCCTGGGAAGTCTCAGAGGATAGACTGGGGACTCCAAGGGGCTGAGTTTGATCCTTGGACCTGAGGTCCAGACCCCTTGGGCTATTTTGACAGGTAGCTTTCTTTAGCACGATGCATCAAACGTCCCACCCCAGCTCTACCTGGAGATACAGGGATTCATCCTGGGACCTCCAACCCCAAAGCAAGCGATCTACCAGTTATACAACAGCCCTTCCCAAAGGACTGGTCCAGGTTAAAGGCAGAGCAGTGTAAACACACAACACAAAGTGAGGTGTTAAGATAAACATCTTCCAGCACTTCCCGAAGAAACCTTTGCTCAACGGGTGAGTCATACTGGCATAGGAAGCAAATGATCTTTGGCCAGAAGGATTTAAAAACAGGGGCAGGGGAGAACGACTCATGAATGTAGCAAAAGGAACACATCCCGGGTTTGGTTTCTTGATCCTCCCGGAGAACCCAAGACAGAAGTTGCCGTGCCTTAGCAGTGCAAATGGTGCCCCCCTGCTGGATCTATTCTATTTCTTAAAGCTAAGAGGAAAAGTGGAGACTGGGAAGAGAGAGAAGAAAGGAGGGTTTAGTCATCCCAGAGAAAAGTGAACAGTTCATTTTTAATCAAGCAAGTTGACACTCCACTGCCTACATCTGGCAATTTGGGGATGACACTTCAGGTGCACCGAGGATGTGAACTACAGCCCTTGAAGGCTCATGCCAGAATAAATTGGCTCTGCCCTAAGGCGCAGCATGATTCAAATTAGTATATTTCTCAGAATTATAGAAAATACTATACTTTATCAAGTTGTTACTGCAACCGTCTACATTAAGTCGGTATTTTTGACTCCTGCGTTGTGAATGGGGTGGGAGAGGCCCTAAGAGGGAATGGCTTACCCAACCCACAAACTTTCCAGTCCTATAGCTGGAACGGCCTGGGAGTGGGTCCATGGGGTTCTTCAGGGTCCCAGTTCCTAGATTTGGTTGTCCCAGAGCTGGGGTACCAGAGGCCAAGTCTTCAGCACCAGCAGCCAGCCAGCAAGGAAAGGACTACCAGGTGCCCCAGCTGTCTGCCCAGGTTGAAACCAGGCCTCGGGGGTGGGGGGAGAAGGGGGCAGTCTGGGACAGAGGGTTTGCACTAACTTGCATTGGCCCTCAGTCTCCTTCCTGCTCACTCCCTGGCCTTTTGTCTGGGCAGCTGAAACGAGCGCTCTGCATGAGACACGAAGTACAAGGTGCAGGAGCCGGGGATGCCCTAGGGTGCAAGTAAGTTTGGAGCTGGATGCAATGAGGCTTTGGGGAATTGGACTTTGCCCTTCATTGGCAGTGCTGGCATCCTCATTCTGGTTATAGAAAAGAAACGGCTTGCAAAAAGGAGGTTAAAACAAGTCAAGAGAAGGTTCCTCTTAATCCAGAAGGAAGGGGGAAATTCCTGCTGCGCACTGCTCAGCCATGTCCCCAGTGACCTGCATTTTCCTCTGCTTCCCACACTCGAAGCCCCGGGAATGCCTCATCAGGTATCTTCACACCTCCCTGGGATGGGGCACACCAGGGGAAGGCCTCAGATGTTGAGGACCATGCCCTATCATGGCTGCAGCTAGTGGCATCCCGTCAACTCATGTGGTCCCAAGCTCTGTAAGGATTTATAGGTTAAAACCAGCAGCTCAGAAGCATATAAGGAACCCATGCCCTTGGGACAGCCTTGGTGTTCTGCGTTCAGACCACCTCTCTGCCCACAAAGAGGAAAGACATGTGAAGAAGCCCTATGGGCACAGTGCTAGTCCACACTCCTGTCTCGGGCACCTTCTGGTTCAACAGCATCCTTCTGAAATCACGTGGAGGGGCAGCTGACAAGAGCAAGCCCAGCATGCGGGATCATCGTGTTTCTTCAGCTTCTGCTGCTTTTAGTCATTTTAGCACATTGGCCTGGGCTCTTGCTACATTTTGAACTGAGTGGCTATTTTTCTAAGCAACCTTTCAAGAGCTCGTACATTAAAAATGATCGTGAAATGGGATGCAATTTGTAGTCAGGAATTGCTGGGCTTGTGATGTGTTCCGAAAAAGTGGTGGGAAAGGGAGATGCACACTTTTGAAAAATGTGCATTAAACCACCATGCATATTATTTATGTATGTACGTATTTGTTTTTGTCAAAAGGGGCATGCATTAATTCATACACCCAATTATGTGTCTATTTGAAATGCAGTGATAAATGCATCTTTTGTGGGGATTCCTCCCTGAGGCAGAGCTTGTACTTTGAGAACAAGATGCCCGCATAGAACCCATTGGCTGGAGGACCCTGACCCTAGCGAAGCTGGTCCTAGCCCACAGGGCTGATACCTTCAGATCAGCTCCCTCAAAAGGTGGAGAGGGAAGCCAGGTCCCTGTGAAAATGGTCACCTCAGGCCAGTTCTCAATTGCCAAAGAGAAATCTCCAGGAGGAAGAGACTCCTTGGGAGTAAGCCTGATGACCACTAGAGGTTGATGGAGCCAATGGCAGCACATCCACTTTTAAGGAGTTGTCCATGGTGCTGAACGCCAGCTCTGTGCCGGGTTCAGCACCCCGGAGAGCTCCAGACAGGCTGTGCTGCCTCACTGGGACTGGAGCCACCCACTTCCATCTCCTGCAAAATGATGCTTCTGGGTTCTGGAGAACTCCAGGCCAGCTCACCCCTGGAGATGCTGGACAGGGCGTCTGATCTTCCGCTCCAGCTTCCACATTCTTTCCTCCCTGACCTTTCTGTGTGATTGGACCTCATTACATTACCCATAAGCTCACTCTGCAGTATTTTTCTCCCGAAATCTTCTCACGCAAATACACCAGGGATTGAGCCAGGGTGTTGGGCATGAAAGCAAGTGCTCTTCTAACTGGGTGGCCTGCCTTTCCCAACACCCATCTAAATGGACCCCACAATCTGCATTTGGGGCATTCCAATTGCCAATCCAAGGGAGACCTGGAAAGAGGCAAGGAGGAGGGTCACCTCCTCTGAGCTGGTGCCCAATTATAGAATGGTCTCCCCATTGGGACCCAACCTACTGCCAACACTGTCATCTTTTCAGCATCTTTTACCTTAAATTGACCAGTAAAAATGTCCTCTCTCCCACTTGATCAAACTGAAACACAGATTGTCATCAGAAGTGGAGAGAGCTTCAGAGTAAGTTAGGCGAGCATCATGAACTTCTGCATTCCCAGTTTGCCATTCCTAGCTTGTGCACCCTGACCAGGGTACACCAAGAGGAGTAAAGGGTACGCACTTTGCCTCTTCCTTTGCATCCCCCATGCTCTGTCATGCCTCCTAGCTTCACCATGCCCACACTGAACATCAAGATCTGCAGAGGGACTCCACTGACACTGGCTTGAAGGCGAGTAGAGCAATCCATGCAATCCACAAAGCCGGCGTCCAAAGTGTGGGAAATTCTACTGTCCTTCAAGGGCCATTGACACAAATCTCTTCTCCAGGCTAGAAGCACCAAGGTGGTTCTTCACAGCAATTTCTCCCCCCTCCCCACCATCCCCCTGATCACTGGCAGCTTTTCCTGTCACATTTATGAAGGTTTTAGAACTAACACATCAGCTGTCAACACCAAGCAGGTGGTGTTAAACATGACTGGAGGTGGAATTTTTATTCCTGCAAATGAGACAGTACAAAATAATGATTAAGTTGTACATGAACAGAGGAAGGCGTCCTCCACTAGTGCAATCTGCCAGGAGGTAGCTTCCTGTATCGATTTCTTCCTGCCCACCTCTCCTAGCACGAGACCTGCTCACGGGGTTCTTGCAAAACAGATACTTTCACCATCTGAAGGGTTCGGGAACTGGTTTACACTTGTGCATGAGGACCGATAAACAAGCGATTGCACGAATTTGTGAGCAGAGGTGTGCAGAAGGTGCTGTCCCCAGGCGTATTGGAGGACCAAAGGAGCATGAAGGTGCTGGATCTTCTGTGTCACTATAGGGTTCTCCCTTCTTTTCCTATTTCCTTCTCAATTTGCACATTGCCTTCTAAGGCTAACACTGTATTCCTACTCCACTGTTAAAGGGTGGGATCTTCTCAAGGCAGTGAAGAAAAGAATCCACACTGAATGGGTCTAATTTTAAAGATCCCTTATTTTTTTAAAAAAAAAAGCACCAGTTTAAATTGAATAAAGCCAAAGAAAAAGAACAAATACTAATGACCTAGACTTAAGGCAAGGCTGAAAAAAATAAGTGGATCCTTAAAGCCATCCTGAAGGCCAGCAGCAAAGGACAATGCCAGATCCCTGGTGGGTTTTGCAAGCTGGCTTGTGTCAGAAACAAAGCAACCAAAAACCCCAGTATTGCAAAGTTAACTGCACTAATAAAAAGCACAAGGAACCCCCTGTGCTTGGAACCAAACAGAGCCCGGCTGGACCAATGGCCTTCTCACCACTTCCAGCTCTACTTTTCTACATTGTGATGATTTGGCAGAAAGAGGCAGGGCTCCATAGTGGTCAGAGTGTTGGATAGGGACTGGGCAGGACCCGGGTGACCTGGTTTGATCCCGATTTTTAAAAAACAAACTGAAATTGATTTCTCATTCCGCCCCGACATCACTCCAATATTGTACATTGATGGATGGTGCAAAATATTTTAATAGATGATAAATAAACAGGTACCTGATCCTCTTACTGAAGATGCCAGGGACCGAACCCAAGGTATTCTGCATGCGGAGGATGTGTTCAGCCAGGCAGCTCTCCCCGCACACCAGCCTGCTATCCCTCCAGCGTGCTTCCCATGAAGTTGAACAGGGACTTAATCAGACTTTACAGATCTGGCCATGGGATTGTGTTGAGAGCTCAGCTTATGTACATCTGGGCCCCGCTGGGAGTCATTTCCGCCTCTGAATAGACTTTGCGGTATGTAAATATGAACAGCGAGATGTGCGTCTCAGCAGCTGGAAGAGAGAGAGCAAACGGAGGCTATTATTGTTGAATCTCTCCCACACCTTCCCTGTTCGCCTCAAATTTTGTCATTCTGCTTTTCTTCAGAGACACAGCTGTGGACTGGCCAGAAGAATTCCAGCAATCAGATAAGACAAGTAGAGTAATTTCAGCGTAGTTCTTATTTTTTCTTTTTGCCTGTCTATTTATTTCATTTTGTAAATTTATTTTTTGGTGGTGTTGCTTTTTAATTTATATCCCCCTCTCTCCCCAGCCCATACACACATGGCTTGAACTTCAAGTAATGCAGAAAAACAGAATGATTTGAAAAGACAGGCCTACCGTGAAACTGAAAGATCAGGGAGAAGACTTCATTCCAGTGCTGCTCAATTACACCAAAGGCAATGGCTGATCCCAATAATTACCTTCTCTAGCCCAAATCTCTGCACACAGTATAATCAACATCTAAGATCTTCCTCAGACTGGCACCTTCAAGGGCACCTGGAGGTTGCAAGAAGCAACGCCTTCTCAGTGGTGCCCCAATTTTGGAATGATTTCCCAACAGGCTGACCTAGCACCAACACTGCCACCCCTTCCATGCCAGGTTAAGACCAAGTATTTTATGACAAATTATAGGGCTTCTATGCCAGTGTATTAGTTGTTTTTGCTGTCCAAATAGTCCTACATTCTCCATATTGAAAATCTGCTTGTCTGGGGGATTTTACAAATAGTTGTGAACCATCCAGAGAGCTTTGCCAATTGCGTGTATATAAATCGAGTAGACTGATAAATCTGAAGTACATGGAGAAAATCTCCAAGCAGTAAAAGTGTTCTTTCTGAATAAAGTTTTGATTAAGAGAGCTACTGGGTTTCATGCCGGGTTCCCGGTCAAGGAACCCAGGCTTTTAGTCAAGTCTGTTTTCTAGTCTTCGCTAAAAGTCACTTGCCCTTCTCCCACTCCTTCACTGATTGTTGGAAGGTTTGCAAATTGCACCTTATTCTGAAGGATGGTGTACAAGCTTTAACCAAAAATACACTCAGATGGTTGGGCCTTCCCCTTTTACATTTGACCCCAAGTCACCACTGGAATGGCACAATGGAGACTCTCTCTGGCTTTTTCTCCTGGGCCAGAAAAAGGGTCAATGCTTGTGCCGACACAACCATAGCATCCATTTCTAGCCTCTGTTTTTACCACTGGGTACTTAGCACCTAACAGGATTCTGTTTAAGACAAGCATTTGCCCATTTTATGTAGACTGGTACTTAAAGCAGCATTCAAACAAGAGACCTGTAATCCAGGCTAACAAAACTCATTGCAAAAGACACTCCGAAACACGTGAATGGGACTGGCTGAACTGAACACTTTCTCTTTAAAAGAAGATGCACCAAATGTCTAGGACCATCAACTGTGACTGACAGAAGAACCAGATTTGCAAACTGCAAATTGGTGCTTCTTACAGAGCCCAACCCAAGAAACCTGTAGCAAGACATTTTATTCACCTGCATGCTCAGTTTTACAATTTCTTCACACTAAACAGACAAAGGACACCGGCATGCTGGACCAAAATGGAAACTTTGGGATCGACAAACTCAGAACTCTAATCAAGAGAACGATCTGTAAACTTTATGCCATCTATTCTTCTGGATTTTTCTTTTCTCTCTCTAGGAATTTTCCTCTCCCAGAATTCCAGACTCCTATGGCTGGAATCCATTAACTATCAAAGCAACTGATGATGGCAGAAACTGAACCATTTAGTTCTAAATTTATTTTGAAATTATCATCAGCCCATCCGTTATGTATATGTGTTGCATGACATCTATTGCTGCTATGGAGCTCAGGAAGCATTTAGCATCTAGACAGGCTAATTGCAAGCATTCTGCAGCACTGTGGCTTGGCAAGCCTTGAGCAAACAAGCAATTTCACTCATGTGGGGGGGGGGGTACCCCATGATGGCACAGCACCCCCTGTGGTTCTTTTGCAGAGGGAGGGCCATGGCTTGTCCAGGAGGTAGCCCAAGACATAAGAATGGCTCCTGGACCTCCCACAGCTTTCCACTTCTGTTCCACATAGATATTATATTGCCGGCATAAGCCTACTGTACAATCCGTCAAGACAATCACTCTGCAAAGACTTGCCTGGTGCTGTGATATCAATGATCTGCTCAGATCTACTCTGCATCTTCCAATCAGATACCTGGCAGTATTAGTGACCCACCTCTCCCATGCCAGCCATCTCTTATTTTAAGGAGGGAAGGCATTTAACGGGGAGGGGGGGGTGTTCAAACTCCCATCCCAGCTGCTTAGAGGAAGCCTCCATAATGACAGACATCAGTGCTTTTCTTATGTTTGAATAGCTCTCCTGCTGGGGCAGAAATCTCCCCCCCTCCGGGGCTCCTGGAGACATCTGCCTGCTGTGCAGAATTCCTTATGGGATAACGTCACCTGCCATGTCTGGTGAAGACAAAACAAGCAAGGGAGGGGACAGAGCTCGTGTTTCATTTGCAAAAGTGACACAAAGGGATAAGCCTAGTGATATGCAAAATTCCAGGGGGGAATCTCCCCAGATGGCTTCCAGTGAAGAGCTCCCAGCCCAGATTCAGCTGACTGAGGACAGAGCTGTCCTGGGACTGTTCTAATTATTTCCCCCATTGGGACACCACTCCGGTCACTGAATGCACATCCACAGGGTGGAACTTCCAATGCTAATGCTATGCTAACTGCTGGCTGAATGCAGTTCACAGAGGTCTCCCATACAGACACTGGCCAGGCCCAGACCTGCTTAGCTTCCACAAGGTGGCTTCTTCATGTGCCTTAAGACCATACTCCGGGGCCTTAGAATAAAGAGAAAGGGATTCATAGGATCCTGTGAATGTTTGCAGAGTACCTGGGGCCAGATGGGAGGGTGCTATTCACACAACTATCACTCTCTTTGCTCTTTGTGAGAGAGTTCCCCGCCCACCAGTGTAAAGACATGTTCACATGTGAAGCTCCGAAACCTTGGATTTGGGAACTCCATGCATGGAAATGTGCACGCAAAGAAATCCTCTTCATTTAGCCTCTCTCTTCGCCTCCAATACTGCTTAAGAGAGAATAATAATTTGCAGCCTGAAAACAGTAACGTGATTAAAGAGTAGCCTAAGCACACTCACGCACTGAAAACAATTCTTTTCTCACGGATGTCCATTGTTCATTCATCCCTGGAGGGAGCACCATTCTGGTGGTGGGTGGATCCAAAGCTCACAACCTTTCCATGTGCAACTGTGACACACAAGGCTTCTAACATGGACCTCCAAAAGCAGGGCCATTCTGTGTTCTGCCCCCTTCAGTCCATCCAAACCAACCCCTTCCCCAATTATTCTTGAGGATGAGCTTTTAAAATTGATCCTTACAACAGCCCTAGATTAGAAAACAAACACACACACACACTTCCCAGCGGGGAAAATTCTAGCCTTTCATTCTAAAATGATGCAGTAATCCATCTTGTCCTAAGCATCATCGAGAAATGTCAAATGAATACTCTGGAGACAGGTCAGGAGCTGTTTGGAGGGGGAGGGATGAGATGGGGAGAACTAAAATGGGAGAATTACTGTTCTGAGCCATTAAACAAAATTCTAGTTATGCTTTATGTACAGTTGAATAAAGACCTCTCTGTTATTTATTAAAGGGCCATCATGGAAGCGATAACCCATGTTGGAAGAGGATGGATTTATTGTTGTTCCCTTTAAAATAGGTAAAGGTTAGCATGCCACTGGATTTCATACTAATCTAACCTTTCAGCTAATAGTGGTGCTTAGCATTTGATATAAACTGGGAAGAAATTGCTCTTGATCTTTCTTGACAGCATGGGCAGAATTTACCGTGACTTTTGGGAATGTTTCTCCCCCAAACATGTACATGCACAAACACGCACTTGCCCATTCATTAAGAGACTGATTTAATTTAAAGATACTGGTTTGAAAATATTGGTTGGTGGTTTCAAAGGGTACCTTTGATCAGCTGGTGGTGGAAACCCAAAGGACACATTGCTCAGCAGGCAGAGGACCACCTCACTGGGTGTGATGTGGGTCCCTAAAGTATCCAATGCAGAAACAAGCGTGCAATTAAGGCTGATTGGAAGAAAATAAGTGCAGTAAAGTCCATAGCAATGAATCAGAACAAGGTACCTCCAGGAAGCCTGCAACCAAGGAACCTCCCTGGTTACTCCCAGCCAACATCACACAGCATGGAAAGTGCCAGTCAACAGACTTCTCCTAAGGAATAAGGAGAGCCCTGCCAGATCCTGCTACCTAGTCCAGGATCTCCATCTCTAGAGGGGTTCAGTGGAAGGGATCTCCTTAAGGAATGATGCATTTCCTAAAATGCAGCATCTTCAACAAAATTCCAAGTGGAAGTCATGCAAAAATGGTCGGATCCACATAAGGATACTTCTGCTTGATCAGACCAAAACCATGGCAGGCAACTTGTGACTGTCCAGAGTTTTGGTAGTTTACCTACAGGTTGTCCACTCCTGGTTGAAGGCTCCATGTTTAGGCCCATATGCTAGATCAAACCAAAGGTCCATCTAGTCAAGTCTGTTGGATCATAGAAGGCCTACCTAGTCCAATACCTCACTCCCTTCAGGGTTCTCCAACAGGCCATTGGGAAGCCCCCCCCCCCCCCAGTAGGGAATGAGGCCACTGGCCTGCCACCTTGCTTCTTCCAAGCAATGGGTGATGGGAGTGAAAGGGGAGGAGCTAGATCCCCCCAAACAATGAAGAAAAGAAGCAAACATCATCGTGCCTTCAACAAAACATGCTCGTTTGCTGGTTAACTTAATTACCAGAAGGCCAAAATTTATTTTTCTAGATTTTGTCTAATTAAAATTAAATATCAGCCAGATGGGTTTTATTTATTTTTATTTATTTATTTGGAAATTTATAGGCCGCCCCTTGCCACAAGCCTTTAGATATTCCACAAGCAGTTTATTGACTATTTAAAAAATCTAGGCCTGGGTAGGGCAAACATAACTTTGAGAGGTTTGCAGGGAAGCCAACAAATGGCTTTACCAGGCAATTTCCTTTGGACAAGATCTTGGTAATAAAATATTGTGATGAGATAACCCAACACAATTAGCAAAGACAGTTGTATTTGCAGACACCTGATGGGACACAAGGGCATCCTCAGGACAATTCTGATCATTCAATAAAAAGGATGAATGTGTGGATGGAAGGTCTTCAAACCAGTGAACATGTGGGGTGCTGGTTGTGAAGACAGCGGGGCCTCGGAGGTACCTGGAAAAAGGCAGGCCAGCAAGCAACCCACAGTCTTGGCCTGTAGGTGTTGTTGCCATGGTATTTTTAGCTCTGTTTCTAGGCTAGCGGATTTCTGGACAGCCTGCCTCCTTGGCCTTCTGATTGTCACAGCTGGTGGATGGCTCCTCTGCTTAGCTCGGCAGATCAGAAAAGAATTGCCACTTCTGATGGTCCAGTAACACAACCCTCAATGCAGTCCAGCAGTTACTGGCTGGCTATTTTGAGCCCCTGGGCTCTTTATTCTGAGTGGCTGCAATCTATCCCAATGAGCCAATGGACACTGATTGCTTGTGCACTAGCCTCCCTTTTCCCTCTCTCTTGATTCTTTCCTCTATAAATTAAATAGTTTGAAACTCTTTTTCTTTGTTTTAAGAAGAGCTTGCAACATGTGATCTCCAATACATCTGATGTTCCTCAGTACCTGCAGGCATCAGATGGGTAGCTTGTTTGTCACTGGAAATTAGGATCTCAAGTGTGATCTATTTACACACCCTTATGCACTAGCAATGCTACAGTCTAAATTGCAAGGGCATGCATTTCCCAGGGTCTGTAAATATGCCTGTTAGTGCAATGATATTTTCGCACACAAATAAGGATAAATATGCCAGGGCTGGGCTTGTACTCAGTAGTAAGCAGCACCAAAATTACACCACCACCACAAGGAGAGCCTTAATAGATACCAGTACAAAAGCTATTCATTTCTGCTATTGAGGGGAAGGGGGGAGCGGCTCCAGGACATCCTAATGAGACCCATAGCTCAAGTGGGGCATCAACACCAGTCCTGCCAGCCAAGCTCAGCAGTTCAACCACTTAGAATGTGCCACAGCTCCCGCTCTCTTAGCTCTTAGGAAGTCGCGAAGACTTTCAAGTGCAGCCATTACTATTTTAATGCTGGGCTCCTTTGAGGGAGCTCACCTAAGGCCATCCACTCCACTGGAGGATGCAGCTCTCCTCCACTCCATGCCCACAGATAGGACTATGCCTGCAGAGGAGCAGACCTGCTGGGGAGCTTCTGTCCTACAGCTTTCCCCACCCTTCCAGCCACCATGGAAAATGACCTCACAGGAGAAGTCAGGGAGAGAAAAGAGGGCTTACCAGGGCTTGGGAGCCAGAGAGGAGACACAGTGCCCTTTCCAGTTTCCTCTCTACCAGCCAAAGGCACGATAGCTGGGTGGTCTTGGAAGCCACCTAGCCATTGTCTGTGTTTGAAATGGAGGAGCCAGGCACAGGGTGGACAGAAAGACTTCACTGCTGTGGAACCACAGCCTCTAGCCTTGTTTTGTTCACAGGTGTTCAATTTTGTCATGTGCTCTGGTGGCTGCTTTTTTTAAAAGAAAAATGCAGCATTCCCTAAACAGCAAGAAATAAACCAATCCAAAAGATAGAAACGTATCTATGTCTTTTTCTTCCTTGCTAATTCTGTCTAGCACTATCCATGTGTGCATGTTTTGCTAAGGAACAGGAACTTTTGCACTAAGGTTTTCAAAAGCAATAAACAAACAGCAAAGGAAATGAAACTGATTCTCTCAGCCTTTCCTATGAGAGCTCAGAGGAAAAAAACAAAGAGAATACAATAGGGAAAATACATGCCTGCCTCTCCACCCACCTCCAGTCACTGGGAACCCTAGGAAGGCAATGGACAAACCCCCAATTTACCTGCACTTTGCAAGGCCAAGATGCAAACAGGCTGAGCTGCAGCTAAACTTCCTTTTACACAGATACACCTGTCCATGCTGACGAGCCCCAGCTGCACTGCATGATTGCACAGCTCTGGTCCTGCAAGCATTGCAGCAGGTCCTGGTACCCTCTGCCCAAGCAGTGTCTGCTGTGCCAAATTCCAGGAATTTGATCCCTGGCTTCAGATCTGTGGCTGCAGGTTTTTGATGAGAGCCTCAGCTTGTGGCTAACAGTTTCCAGTGGGCAGCTCTCACTCTGCCCCTGGATTTACAAGTGTATCCATTTCCAAGCCTGTGATTTGTCCAAAGTTGTGTGGGAGGCTGACCATAGATCCCAGGCTGCCTCTCTGCTATTCGTTTGCCTTGCTTCCTGTTTGATAGAAAGGGGAGGGAAACCCACCTGAATTATGACTCTATGAGGCCAAGCACCTGAGTGTGTCCTGAGATGAGGTGTCTCATGTATCCTTAATAGAGGTGACCTGAGGTGTCTCATATCCTTAATAGAGAATCTTGAAAAGAGGCAGGAACCTGGCTGATAGTGGTGGTGTGGTGTAGTTGTTAAGAGCATGGGACTGGGACTCAGACGGTCTGGGTTCAAGTCCCCACTCAGCCATGGAGCCCACTGGGTGACTTTGGGCCAGTCATAGACTCTCAGCCCAACCTACCTCACAGGGTTGTTGTGGGGATAAGATGGAAGAAGAGAATGATGTAAGCTGCCTTGAGTTCTTTGTAGGAAAAGGCAG
This sequence comes from Varanus salvator macromaculatus, assembly GCA_023646645.1. NCBI lineage: Eukaryota > Metazoa > Chordata > Lepidosauria > Squamata > Varanidae > Varanus > Varanus salvator. The sequence goes on along the minus strand of JAIXND010000754.1, from coordinate 4,538,184 downwards.
GATATAAATTGAATGAATGAATGAATGGAGCTGGTGTTAAGGGAAGAAGATGGGTGTATTTATGGGAAGGGAAATGTGGAAACTCCTTTACAAAAGGAGAGCAAAGTTGCACTGTGACTGTTTCACTTCATTAAGGTGCAACTATTTTTGTCTTCTGTTCTGGCTTTACAATGCTGATCACTTTTCTTTTCCCAAGGCAATTAAGTACATTTGTTAGGGGGAGAGGGAGAGAGAGACTTTTTCTTCTTGCTCCGTCCCAAAGGAATGGATGTGCTCTGTCTCCCTCACCCAGCCCAGTGAACATCTTGAATGCTGAACCGCATGGCTGTCAGTTTTCCAAACAGCCCTTGCATAACTAATCCAGAGAGAGAAGGAAGCAGTTGTCAGTGCTAAGATGGTGTGATAAACTCACACTGTCACCCAGGGACGGAGTGAAAAGTAAATTAGCAGAATCAAAAAGCCATTTTCTTCATGATTAGCCACTGTGGCAATGGAACTAATTTAACATTTGCTCAGGCCTTTGACTGAACTTAATATATGGAAAGGGATGCATTCATTAAAGCAGAAGAAAAGAAAAAAAATAAGGGTACCCTGAAAATCAAATTCATGCCTGCAAGACCATGCCTGCTTACCTGGGAGTCAGACCCTTCAGATACACTGGGGCATCCTTCTGAGTGAAGAGGCCTATGATTGCACGGTCAAGGCAGCTTTGGGTCCCCACTGACACCCTTTTGTCATGTTCCCCTTCCCTACTATAAAATCTCATTTAATTTGTGCTATGCCCATGGGTTCTCCTGTATTGCTATGCTTCCCCAATCCCACTGCACATTCTAGTGGTTGCTTGTAAGGGCTGGATATGATGCCCATGTGGTGACATCTCCGTGTAGGGTAAGCACTGGAGTATATGGCTGATGGGAAAGAGCTTAAGATGGTGCCGTTCACCCCTGTAATTCTATGACCTCTTATGAGTTCATAACACCAACAGGATGTATGAATGCATTCCATAAATACGCCCTCCACCTATTTGTGTAGTGAACTCCAGATGAATACATACCGAGCATAAGTAACAGGGACAGCTCTCCAGGGATGCAGGGTGACACCCTCACCTCAGGCAGTTGAGTTTTGCGTTGTTCCAGCAGTCTACACACGTGCTTCCTCCAACAGAGCAGTAAAACTCTGCATGGAAAGCGTTTGCAAGTCATCACACATATACTGCTTGCTCACGCATGCATGTGCTTCTATGCATCAGTTTTTTCCAGTTTGCATAAAAAGAATGTCGATAGGACTACATGGACAATTGCAGCAAGGTTGCTCTTTCTGATGTCTTCACAAGCAGCAGCCAGATGTTCTCTAGATTGAAGACCTTCCAACTACACGTTCATTCTTTTTTGTTGAGTGACCAAATATTGCCCTGAGGACACATATCTGTCACATCATCGGTCTGAAAGGACAACTGTCATTGCTAATTGTTTTGGTTATCTCATTACAATATTTTATTACCAAGTTCTTGTCCAAAGGAAATTGTCTGGCAAAGCCATTTGTTGGTTTCCCTGCAAACCTCTCAAAGTTATGTTTACTCTACCCAGGCCTAGATTTTTTAAATAGTCAATAAACTGCTTGTGGAATATCTAAAACCCATCTGGCTGATATTTAATTTTAATTAGACAAAATCTAGAAAAATAAATTTTGGCCTTCTGGTAATTAAGTTAACCAGCAAACGAGCATGTTTTGTTGAAGGCACGATGATGTTTGCTTCTTTTCTTCATTGTCTGGGGGGATCTAGCTCCTCCCCTTTCACTCCCATCACCCATTGCTTGGAAGAAGCAAGGTGGCAGGCCAGTGGCCTCATTCCCTACTGGGGGGGGGGGGGCTTCCCAATGGCCTGTTGGAGAACCCTGAAGGGAGTGAGGTATTGGACTAGGTAGGCCTTCTATGATCCAACAGACTTGACTAGATGGACCTTTGGTTTGATCTAGCATATGGGCCTAAACATGGAGCCTTCAACCAAGAGTGGACAAACTGTAGGTAAACTACCAAAACTCTGGACAGTCACAAGTTGCCTGCCACGGTTTTAGTCTGATCAAGCAGAAGTATCCTTATGTGGATCCGACCATTTTTGCATGACTTCCACTTGGAATTTTGTTGAAGATGCTGCATTTTAGGAAATGCATAATTCCTTAAGGAGATCCCTTCCATTGGATCAATCAATCTCTTCGATCAATGAATGGAGGTTTCTTTGCAATATATACACTTACATTTCCTGAGTTCACATGAAACATTCTGCTATTAAAAGATGCAGCGTTTTTTAAAGTCAATTTCTCCTTCTATTTGTCATTATTCAGTCCTAAAACCAGCCCCCCCTCCCCCTCCTATGTATCTCATTGTCTATCTTGGCATTGAGCACTCAGGTAACCTTCTCAAGTTGTCCTGATTTATGACTTAATTTCATTTGCTCTTGTCTTGGTTTTTTATCGTGGCATTGAAAATGGAGCATGGAGCTGGGATTGCTTACCATAAAATCATATTTTTAATCTCTGGCAAGGGTATCCAAAAAGGGAAAGAAATTAGACTGTCCTGGTCCTTTGAGCACTAAAAGTGACATGAAGTCTTGAGTTAGGACATGAGTGAATGTTACAAAGGTCAATGTGGGTGAATATAGCAACTCTTTGTCCAAGTAATTCCCTGGATACAGGTAGCTGCACTGAGAGCCTTCACGGACATTGCAGAACCATGGGCACTCCATGAAGGGCCTTGGCAGCATGGAACACATCCAGCAGAGAACAACTGATCCTCCAAGCTGGAGAATCCAAGGGGTTGGACAATATTCAATATTCCTAAAGCACCATCATCTGGAGATGGCCCTCCAAGTAATAGTAGAACCACTGCAATGAAGAACCCCCACTCCCAGAATGGACAATTGCCCCAGAAGTGTCCCATGGTCAATGGTACGGTAAGCCATTGAGAGAACCAGGAGAATCTTCTGTCCTCTCCTGTTGCTTCTGGTTTTTGTTGTTGCTACATTATATTTCTGTCCTACTTTTTCTCCTCTTGTGAGGAACTCAAGATAGCCTACAGGGTGGTCCTCCTCTCCATTTGTTCTTCACAACAACCCTATGAGTCTGTTAGACTGAGCATCATTGACTGGTCCAAAGTCACCCGAAGGCTTTGTGACTGGGTGGGGACTGGAACCTGGCTCTCCTCATTAGCCACTGTGTCACACTGGCTCCCAGTTGAACCTTGGGTTCATTTCAAAATGCAGGGGGATTCTAAACTGAGAAGCCCTTTGAAATGCACACAGGCCAGTTCCCCACCTGAGATACAATTTTTAATAATTATTTTTGATGGATCTTAGGCTTTTGAGATCACAATACACAGTAATGTAATTTTCAGATAACATGAACGAGCTTCTGTGCTCTATCCTGTGCCAAACACATATTACTGGGTTGTGGGGACAATGCCCATAAGCCATTTTATAGAAAATCACAGTTAATAACAGCTCAAGAATGTAACAAGATCATCTCAGAACAGGAAACACAGCCTGTGAACAATTATTCTTCCCTCTACATTTTGCCCTGGAGAATCTATCTTAGTTGATGAAAGATCTGAGCTGCAAGTTATTAAAAACACATCTTTTCTTTGGATTATGGGAGGCACATATTTATGTGCAAAGGGTTTATTCATCTTTAATATTGGTTATTAGTCACTTCAAGGTGATCCATTTATGAGCACCATTCCATGAGTGTAAACAGATTTGGTGAAGTGTGTGAAGATTCTTCTCTAACTTCCATATTTACTTGAAAACTAGCACTGAGAAAAGGAGCCAGCATCAAGGAGCAGCATAACTGGGCAGCTACCAAGGCCCATAGCCCAACTGGGAGCTCCCCCTGAGAGCACCCTGGCCCCAATTCTTCATTCTTGCTGTTCACATCTCTTCAACTGCCCTTTTAAACTTTGGAAGCAAAGAAAAGAAAGATATGTGTAAGCCTCCATTTACTTGTCCTCTGAGTATATGCAGTGGTGGATCCTAGTTTGGGCAAATTAACGGCTGGTGAAGAGGTCCACCGAAGGCCTCTTCTGCCTTCCATAGCTCAAGATTCGCAGAACCAAACTGAACCAGTTGCTCCTACTGGAAGGGTGAGGCAGAGTCAAGTAAGGTTATGCAAGAGGGCAGGGCAGGATCTGTCAGAACCCTGGACAGATCTCTGCTTCGTGAGACTCACTTAGGAAGAGCTGTTGTCTCAGCAACATGTAGAGGACTTTTGAAACCTCTGCCGTAATCTCACTGCTCCCTGATCAGCTGCTTCTAAGAGGACCATTGTAGGATTCTCCATTTATGGGATCCTACAGTATGCAAGTAGTGAGGATTGTATTGGAAGTGTATTGTCTGGGTCCAGGAGCTGCAGCCAACAGGTTCCTGGAAGAAGTCCCCACTGAGTTCTCCTCTGAGCCAAAGGAGAGGGGAAACCACAGCCAGAGAATGTGACAACCTAGATCAAGACACCCAGAGAGCTACAAGTTGTCCACCCCTGCTCCATATATATACACTCCACCAGCATACAGAAAGAATGCTTGACCTAACCTGGGTGGGTTTGACTTAGGAAGTGTTTGAAAATATAACTTTTTTTTCCAATGTTGCACAACTCTTGGAGACATAATAAGTATACAGGCTCCTGAAAAATGTATAGGTTATGACATGATTTTCTGAAGATTCAGCTTTCTCTGATGTAATCTGGGGAGCAAGTGACTCCAGGGAACATCTGAAGCTCTTTTTCTAAGAGATGAAAACACGTCAGTGATTCTTTCCCTTGAGTTCTTGGCATACCTCCATTTCCCTGCTCTGACTGTCACTGAGGTCTTTGCTGCAAAGGCTCTGTTAGGAGCATGACAGGTGAAGGAGTGAGAAGGAGAAAACATACGACTAATCAAACGGACTGTCACCATCCTGTGTGACAGAATTGCTCATCCTTGGACTGGTCACCTAACTTAGCACACCAACCTTCATATGATTTTGGAAAGGCAAAGTGTCTCAGTCTGACCCATGTGTATCACTCTGCCAAAGTCCATGCCTGGAGGTCAGTGCCAGCTCCAAGTTTCAGAAGACTTTGGGGGAGACCCTCTCAATGAGGACTCTCCCACAGTGGGTCAACCTTCTTACCACCTCCTCTTCATTCTCAACCTCTCATCAATATCACCACTTGCTTGCTTGACAAGCAGAGTCAGGCAGCAAGCAGGCAAGTTCCTACTGCTCTTTCTTGTCACTGCCACTGCTGCCTGACCCTGAACTAGGAGCAAGGAAACAAGTAGTGGAACAGTGGAGGAACAAGACACCCAACCATGCCAACCCTTGACACTAGTCTTGCTGCAGAGTTTGTCTAACTTAGGGGAAATTTCCAATTTGAGGACTCTGGAAGGGGAACCCTTGCACTCTTCAAAATAGCTGGGGTGTGCAAGCTAGGATTCAAACTATGGGAAGAGGGCATTGCTTGGTGGAGAAACACAGGCAGGAGATGCCAGGATCTCACCTTAAGGTTCAAAGATCGTAGGTCAGATGTAATGACCCACTGGTGACTCAGAGTGGCAGATAGTTGGAGCAGATAATACCAGACTACATGGACCAATTATCTAACCCAGGATAAGGCAAGTTCACATGTCCAAGCACGAAATATAGAATCTGGACCTGGTGGGTACCAACTTTTGGCCCTGTGTCTCAGTCTTTGAGGGTAAAGTTACATTGTTTTCGTCCACTATTCAAGGAAAGCATTTGCTGAACTTACCGTATTTTTTGCTCTGTAAGACGCACCTGACCATAAGACGCACCTAGTTTTTAAAGGAGGAAAACAAGAAAAAAAAATATTCTGAATCAAATGGGCACATAATCACAGGCACATCCCCATCACTTCCCCATGGGCTGCACATCTGACTTACTACAGTGTGTAGACTTACTACACACACATATTCGCTCTATAAGATGCACAGGCATTTCCCCTTACTTTTGAGGGAGGAAAAAGTGAGTCTTATAGAGCAAAAAATACGGTACTTAATGGAAAATCATCAAATCCCTCTCTCTTTAGAGTTAGCCTACCTTTTGCAGACCACACAGAACCCTTGTCCATTTTCCACCATGATCCCACCCAGTAAAGAGCTTTATCATGGTCAGAACCATGGAGAGCTCTGTGGTTGCAATAGAAGAGAATTGTCAGCTTGTGTGTGCTCTGCCCACTGCCCACCACTTGCCCATTGAAAGTTCAATCTATATAGAGAACATAGTGTTCCTTCGTCCAGTCTTTCTCTCTCATATTACCAACCTTCAAGACACTATACACACACTGTACACACACATTTTATATGGAAAAATATGAAAATAGGCACTCCCCTGGAGTAACAAGGAAAACACCATCCTGACACTCTCCCATAACTTAGGGGGAAAACCCTGAATTATTGTGACAAATGTGTTTGTGACTATGGAAAGCTGAGCAAGTTATTCATTTCTTCCCCATTGTATCCAAATCACACACATTTCAGGCAGAAGAAAATGCAATGCAGAAAAGGCCATAATACTGAAATGTGGTGAGCACCAAGATGGGTTTTTGCATGCACGGCATAAGAGAGCTTTAAAAGAAAATCGGGAAACAGCTAAAGGAAGCAAGCAAGTGGGGGCTTTAACTATACATCCCCCTTTGGCAGTGTACATAGTGCTTACGCAGAGCTGTAGACACATAAGCTCCGCACAGGGGAATTACAGGGTAGTACAGTAAATGCATACAGTTCCTTGATGCATATGGCCAGGTCTTTTGCTTTAACTTACAGCTATTGCTGTGTCAAAGCAATTCAGGATGGTGGGGTAGGTGAATCTAGGCAGGAATTTCTCGGTGCTACTCAGAAGCTATGCATGGTATTTTCCTCATCCCGCTAGACTGGAGAATTAGAGTCAATTCAGATTTAAAGATGTGGAGACAGAATAACAAAGCAATAAAAAAGTGTCCATCTTGATTACTGAAGGCTGCCTTCAGATTTTGGGCAATGCCATGGCTGAGGATTGCAGGGCTGGCATTTCTGTGGGGTTGGCCATCATTCAGAATAAGAGAAGTCTGTTCGGCTTGGCTTTTCATGCCAACATACCTAAATTGGCACTTTCAAACAACTGTGCAAACCAGAGAGCAGTTAATTTTGAAATCTGCCCATCTCTGACTTTTTCAATCAAAGTTCTCTGATGATTTTTTATAAACAAACAAAACACAAAAGTGTGCTGGGAAAAGGCAGAGAGAAATCCCATATATTTAAATTAGCCCAAAATTGCTACAAATATGCATGTATTTAGGGGACAACGTGCACAAAAATATGTATGGATTGTCATCCAAACCTTTTGAGAAGCAGGCCAATATCTATTTTTATTTCACCAAATTTCATTTTCATGCTGCCCCGTAGCCAAAGGTGGTTTGCAACAGTTGAGTTGTAAAATCTCAGTTTAGGATAAACAGGATTTCAGACTGGAAACATTAGAAAGGGAGAGAAATTGACAGGGCAGTCCATCCCTCGTCGTGCTATATGCCTCACTCAGTCAAAGCTAGCTTCCTTTCTGCCCTTTGCCTCTGGCAGCAAAATGTCTCGCATAAATTACCCCGTGGGAAAATGCTGGTACCCTCGTCCTTTACTGTCTGTAAGAAGATGCAAAGGTTCATGATGGTTGACGCTGCATTTGCCTCTCCAAAGGAGATGTCTTCTCCCTTCCAATTCCCCTTAATGAGTGAAGGATTTATGACCAAAGTGTCAGCCTTCACATGGAATTTACTGACTTCTGTCAGTTTGTCATGACTGGAGCAATTTAAAAGTGTGATTCCTTTGAGATGGAGCTTGTTGGCTTACCTGCTTTAGAAGTCCTGATTTGGGTGGAGAAGGTATGGATGGGGTGAAGGTTCGAATCACAAAAACCTTCTAATGAGGAGGGTTTTGTGGAGATCTGAAATTGAAAAAACAGCCCAGAAGTTGGTGGTGTTCCAGAGTGGTGACATGATATTCCCTCACGATTATGGAAGTAGTTTTGTTTTCATGTTCCATGTTCCAACACCAAGGTCACAGGAACTCAGAGCTGGAATTCTATCCTTAAAGCCATATCTTGGTCCCAGGATAGTTGGAAAACTGCCTGTTCCCACATTTATCTGCTTACTGGTTGAGATCTTCTAGAGAAACCTTCTAGTCCCACCAGCATATGATACAGAATGGGAACTCAGGACAGGGCCTTTTTGGTGATGGTTTCTTCCCCTTTGAAACATTTTCTTCTAAAAAGAACATCTAATGCTTTTCCTCCTAGTTTGCAGCTGGCAAATAACACCTTCTTTAGATGGGCATTCCATCTGGATTAATTTTGCAAACCCAACATTCATGGCTAGTTTATTGTTCTTGTTGTTTGACTCTGTTTTCTTTGTATTGTCGCTGCTTCTGATATGACAGCTAATCAGAGCAAAACACCATAGCTAGGACATCATATTGCATGAATTTACAATAATCTTAAGACAGGTTTCCTCTTTGGTTATTGTAGTGTTTTCTTGTTTAGACTGTGCACTGCTTCTCTCCGACCAAATGGCAGCCATATGTGTGTTGTTTTTAAATGAAACAGAAATAGCTTTCTACAAACTTGAGAAAATGTTTGCTCATGATACTCAGTTTGTAAGCACGCTGTTGGCAAATGCCATCAAGTCTTCCTTATGGAACGCAAGTCAAGTTGGTTGAGGGATTCTCCTGAAGGCATTCTAATCTTCTTTAAAGTGGGTGATCAGGTCTGAGTGAAAACCCAGCCTAGATTTCTAAGGTGTTTTTCATCCTGTGTGTTTTTCCACTCCAAACTGCTAATTGTAGTTATTTTTCTAAGAGCTGGATTCTTTCCAGTCATGAAGTCCTGTGAGAAAAAAAAATATGGGTTTGAAAAAGGAGCTTCATGGGGTAAGTGGGGTAAAAAGAGAGGTCAAGGGAAGAGCAATGAACTCCATGAAGAAATCAGGTAAGCACATTAAAATTCTTGCAAGTTAAATATGCCAAAAGGGCATCTCAGAATGCAAGGAAAGATCACTGCTCACTCTGTGTGAACAGGACATTTGCAAAAATCAACTGGCAATCAAAGAGGAGATTTGTGATAATCTCCCAAGTTTGTGGAAATCTCCTTATGTGGGTCCATGTGCTTAAATAAAGCAGGCCAATCAGAAAAGTCGTGCAAGTGGATCTGTGAATCTGGATCAAGCAAAATGTGAGCTTTGACGATAGGGGGAAAAGTGGTGGATGTGCCCATGCATTCATGCTCACATTCTGAGCTTCAAATGGGGGAAGCTGGTGTGTCTAGCGAGCAAAAATGAAATCCAACTTTTCTCACTGGTTCCAGAGGAATATGAGTGTGACAAACGCAGCAGCCTCCAGACGGGGACCTCGCCATCTCCTTCTCTGCACCTCAACATTTGTGTCAGTATGATCCTGTTGACACACCAAGTCATTGATCAATCATTTATTGCACCTTGGTATCATCCTGTAATGCATTAAGTGCCCATTCCCTCCCAAATGCCCCCTGACAGCTACTTAGAAAATGGAACGATCACGTCAGGATTTTGTGGAGTTCATGTCAGCTTTCCCTCAGTTCACCCATAAAGTTATCCAGGCCGGTGTATTTCTGATATGTCAGAAAGTTGGTGCATTAAAATTGCTGTGTGCTAATGTGTAGTTAATTACATAATGCAAAAAGCTTTTAAACCACTCCAAGGGTTACATGGTTATTTCATTGCATGATTTCCTAATGCAGTGAGTGTTGAGTTTAATTTTATTTATTTATATATTTATTATTTCTTTCTTTTATCAAGTCACAGTATTGGGAGTAGGGGAGAGACAAATTTGTGATAGCACATACTAAAAACAATGGTAGATCATGTTAACGCCCATTGATTTTATATGAAATATATTTTAAATGCATATATTTATAATATATAATACAATGCAATGCAATACACACACGTTAATAGGTTAACCCTTGTTGCGTAAATGTTACTATTATGCATTGCTGCAGGAAATAATAAGTTTTAAATTGCCCATACTTGCTGAAATCAAAAAACCATACTATACAAGATGGAAGCCTCCTTTGGGAACCATTCAGTCAAACAGAGGCCTTCAATGGGCAACATTTGCCTTGCCTGAAGTAAATATGTTTGGGGTCATAAAATTACCCCAAAGACAACCAATGCTAGGCTTCAAAATGACACAGGCTGAAGGTGAAGGGAAACTAGTGGGTGACTTTTATACAAATCTAATAAAGAATGTGTCTATTGCACACAGCATTTTATTAGTCACAGTGACCAGAGAAGACTGAGCTGGATTTTTTTTTTGGCTTTCCCCCACATTTTTTAATCCATTCCATTGAATTCAATGAAAGGGAAAATGTGGACACAAGCTTAAGGCTCGTGTAGGTTTCACATCCAGTCAGATGATGTGCCAGATGGACAAGGTGAATCCACAGCCATTCTTTTCTTGCCACCAGAATACTCAGAAACATTGCCAGTGGAAGATAGCAGCCTGTGTGTCTGAGGGCAGTTATAACAGGCACACCACCCGAAGCAGAGCTCATCTCCACTCATGCATCCAAACCCCCTCAGCTACCCATCCACAGGGGTTAGGGCTGTTTCCTTAATTATCATCTTTGATTCCCTCCTCTCCCACCACATGATCTCTTCTTTTCCTGTTTGTTGTCTCTCCCAGATCATCAAAAGGAACAGGGATTTGTACCAGAGAAATCTCATCCTAGCAGAAAAGTGTTGCATCTTGCTCTAAGCTTCCAATATTAAATACAGTTAAAATGCAGATTTTGAGAGAATTCTCTCTCTCTCTCTCTCTCTCTCACACACACACACACACACACACACACACACACACACACGTACCTTACGATTAGGCTGAGCTTTGCAGTAAGAGGGATTAAAGAGATCCGCTTGGTTATTGTGCTTTGATCTCCCTCTTATTGCTACAAAAAATCATTGAGGTTGGTGATACTGAAGATTATCACTGTTCCAAATGGCCCTTGGGTCAAACATTATGTACTGGAAAGAAGGCCAGATGGGTCTAACATGGAAACAGTGCAGATTTCCAAGCACCCAGTATGACTAAGACTCCATCCCAGCAAATGGTCCTCAGATCTTTAGATGATCTGTAGAGGGGAGAGAAGGAGGGCACACAGTTTATGGCAGTAATTGTTTTCTGCTTCACTTGTGCAATGAGTGAAAAGGTGGTATCTTATAAGGCAGCTTGACAGCATGCCATGAAGCTGACAGCCAAAGTAAAACCCAAGGGAGGGGATCTGCAGCTTGTTATGTGGTGTGACTTTTGCTTATACATTTCATTTCTAACTGGTCTCATCCCGGAGGCCATTAAAACCAGGTCAAAAGATAAACATGCAGTAAAAATTAGAAGAACAGAAGAGCTCTGCTTGCTCAGACCAAAAGTCTATTTTCTCCACTACCATGTTTTCCACATGCAACAAAATAAAATATAATCAGAGGCAAGGGATATAAAACAATGTATGAGAACATCAGAAAAAGCCCTGCTGTCCACCCTGAAGGCCAACCATGAAGCCCACAAGTAGGGCAGGAAGAGAAGATTGGTCAGCTGTTTTAAGTTCACCCTTAAACTCCGGTGCTTTTTCCTAGAAAATAATATGCTAACCGGACGCTTGGAGAACAAGGCACAGCAGCTATTCACTGTCTTGAAGGGACTTCCACTTGTGGGGGCCTCTGGAACAGATGGACTTCTTTCTTCTAATCAGAGCACCAGCAATGGAAGAAGATTCCCACAGCATTCCTACCACCAAAAACACTTTTACAATCATTAGTATCTGGTAAGGATACGGACCAATTTGAACTTTTGTTCTCACCACCAATAGCACTGATTATATGACAACCCTAGATACAAGTCCACTCACTCCTGTTGACCCTGGACAGAAAAGCTTCCATAAACCAACATTTCAATAAGAAATCTTTTCCAGTAAAAAGTTCAGTTTCTGCAGTTCTTTGCTCCAGAGAGTTCTGCAGTTAGCTTCCTCCCCACCACTTCCTTCCCATGACAGTGGGGGACAGTCATGTATTGAATATGTCCCACCCAGCCCAGGAAATATCATCCTCCTTGTTAAAACTCCATCTGCCCGACCTCATGAATGTTTAAGACTACAAAATCAGATGAGAGCCTCAAGCTGTCCCTCCAGAGGGAGTGGAGCTGACCGATGAGGCTTAAAATGGCTTTAGCTTGCTGCTGAGACAACATCTTCCTATGATTCTAGTAAGAATATGGGAGTGGAGTGCCTGTTCCCCTTGAGCTATCTGTGGTCCTGCTTCAGTTGTCTTTTACACAAAGGGTGTCTTCATTTACTTAGCCTAGCATCCCTGCTCTGCTTTCCTGAAGAAGCATAATAGCATTTTTCCTGGCTCTTTTGGATTGCCTGACACAGGTTGGCCTGCCCTTTCTTAAGTGTTCTACCTAAAGTGAATTTTCATTGCTCAGACCTAGCTATGTCAGATGCCACTGACTTCCTCCAGGTAAACATTTTCTACACATCCAAGGGATATCCAATTTCCTGTAACATAAAGAATTCTTATGCATGATCCTTTATAATATGCATATCGTTGTGTGTCTGTTTGCTCTTCTATAATATCTTGGTGTGCAAACTTTAATTGTAAACTTTGGAAAAATGCACATATTGATGTTTAACTGTGGGGTCTGTGTGTCTGTGTGTGTCACAGTGCAGCCCTGATCAGAGACACAGCCTGTTGAAAAGCTATCGATGTCATTTATCCCAGCAGTTTTGCCTGCTGTGAAACAACAAAGCATTTAAAATTGAAAGGACCTTGCCAGGTTTTCTTAGTGATCCATTCTTGCTTTTAAATCAAGCTTCTATTTCGACTGAGGCACACATTTCCACTCTGCTCAGCCAAAAATTGTCCACCCTAAGAAAACAAGAGTTGCTAATGAATTTGTTTTTGATTTTATTCTTCACACCTACAGCTTCAGTCTTGGTCAGCCTGACCCAACATTCAACAGGAAACTTGCACACTGGAGAAGCTCTTCCAGTATAACTTGGTGGGGGGGGGGGCAGAGTCTATTCATCTCAACTAAGGCAGAATGTGTGTGTGAGAGAGATGTAATATTTATCAAACAGGTTGGCCAGTCTGGAAGCACCCTGCTGATGTGCCTTTTCTTCTCTCGGTCTGAGCTCCGGGGAAATGACAGTTCCGTCAGGTTTTGTGGAACCAGCTGAGGAACACTCACCGGCTCCCAGGCAGCAGCAGAATTGGGTTTCCTGCATCAGCAGGGGTGGTGCTGGACTCAATTTCCTTTGAGGTGCCTTTCACTTCAACAGTTCTCTTCTATGGCAGACCCGGTGGGCTGGCACCTGTCACATCATGCATGCACCCCTCACTCCAGTTCTTGGAGCAGTTTTGCAGCTTTAGAAATGCTGGAAGAAGCAGAGGCAGCAGTGGCAGAAGACAAACACAAATGGAAAGACAATGAAGACAAAGATGAAGAAAATGGAAGAAGGGTTTCTTCCTGAAGAGGCATAATAGCATCTTTCCTGGCTCTTTTGGCTTGCTCAGAGATCCTGCTTCCCTCCTTGCCTTTTGATCTGGATCGCATCCCCTCATGACTTCTGGGTCCCCCTGTTGGACCCTCCCAGAGTCCTGCCAGCAGGTCAGTCTGATCTCCAGGACAGTGCAACAGCAGGAGAAGCTATCTCCTTTGGGTGCATGACTCCATTCTCGCTGAGGAAGGGTGAAGTACGATGTTACATTGCCAGAGAAGTTGGCTTGGGACCAGTTCCACTTCCTCCCATTCACATTCACCCTTTCCACTCCAGGACTGAGCTTTGTGCTGCTGGAGGCGTGGGATGGACCTGCACCGGAAAGCAACTCATGATCAGGTTGTTGCGCTTGGTGCCCCTGGAGTCACAAATGGGAGTGGCAAATTGCGGATCGGAAAGTCCCCAGTCCTGACTCTCTGCACGTAGGCATGCGGGGTTCCTGGAAGCATGTTCTTCTCCTTCACAGCTGCCTGATTAAAAAATATGAGCTCGCAAGAAACACCTGTGTTTTCCCTTCTACATTGTGCAGCTTGTCACACGGAGGATCAAATCAGTCATTGATGGATGTGGCTGCTCAATCTTTTATCAACTCTTGCCTGCTTGTAATATCTGATATGATACTTATCTGCAAAAGGAACTTGAGTGGGTGGGAAGATTTCCATTATTATTCTTATTATTATTTACAAACTTCCGTTAATTTTTGCAAACACAGTGAGAGAAGGGGGGGATAAGTTCTTCCCAGCTGGTCCAAATATTTATCATCCCTTTCCTTGATGGAGACACCTTACCTAATATTCTCCCAGGGACAACAGCCCACTTGGTTTAATTCAAATGAGTCTGATCTGGAAAAGGGAGTGAGTGAGAGAGAGATGACCCAATGAGTTGTGAAACAAGTCAACATGCAACCTGACCACAGGTTTCTGTGGCGAAAGCCAAGCTCTCCATTGTGTTGACTAACAAGAAGCCAAATAACAGGGAGTGGGGCAGGGGGTCTTCTCTAATCAGCTTGCAAAAGGCTTGTATCTTCATGACAAAGCACCTGCCTTTCATGCAAAGGTCCCAGATTCCGCTCTCTGCATCTCCTGCTAAATAGGAATGGTTCATAGGTGGAGGTGTATGAGGAACCCTAACAGTGCAAATTCTAATGTGGATGACTTGAATCCACACCCCTGGAATAACATGTGGCTCCAAAGGTTACTGTCCTTCAGCTTTTACACTTTTTATATTTTGCAGGACAAGGCATGGCTCAGAAAACATGTCAAAATGCCTTTGAAATGTTCTCTTTCCCCCTGAGAAAACTTATTTAGAAATACAAACTATAGATGAAATGCATGCATTATATGGCCATTTTGTGAGAACTTTCATTAAAAATGCGTGTTAAGAGTTAGAAATCCCCAGAAAATGGAGGCGTGATGTAGCAATTGGTAACTCATGGCTGCACGGGGGAGGAGGGGAGGGGACTTCCTTTCCTTTTTTATTTTTTGGAAGTGTGCAAAGTGATTTTGATTTAATTAATCGATGAATCAGTTGCACAGCAAGCAAAGAGTCAACTAAATGGAAGGATTGATAGATTGATTCCATCGGTGAATCAATAAACCCACTCATAATTTCTTAATTAATGGCCTCCCAAAGAGATCTGTTTTCCACACTTCCAAAAGAGGTTGGTCAGTCGGTCTGTCTGTCTGACGTCTGTCTGTCTGTCTTTCATTTCCTGTGGGATGCTTCTTCTTCACCTTAAGCAACTCTGTTGTCATGAATTGCTGATCATGGTAATTTACTATTTCTTTATTGCAAGTCAGGGATGGGTTATTTTTGTGAGTGGGGAGCCATTGTTTCAGTCTTCAGCAAAGGTTTGATGTAAGTATTAATTGCTTTCACCTGCTTGGTGGCTGGCACTCTTCTCCCTCCTCTAAAAGGGGATGACTTTGTCAATTAAACTCTTTTGAATATTTATTTGAGGAAGAATCTCCCGGCTGCTGTTTCTTGTGCAAATGCTGTTTGCTAGTGATGTTGACAAGCGAGCGTCTCTTCCTTCACCCCTGCCCCACCGTCATGATTTAGTTTTCAGAGGAAGCAAATGCTTTGTGCTTTGTTGTCCTCAGCTGGAAGCTGTTGACATTGTCATGATATTCCGAGCTTCCCTTCTTCATCCTTTCTAATGCAAACCACTGAAGGGGTGGGAGAGAATATGAGAGGCTTGTGGTTGGAGTGGCTCTTGTAAGTTATCTGGTCCAACTCTCCCCATCCACCTTGGGACAGCCCCCAAGAGACGGCTGTCCGAATTCTGCTTGAAACCTCCAGGAGGAGATGCCTTTCCCATCATCAGCTATGGAATGGCACATCTGGGCTGAACATCAGGAAAGACAGCGAAATGGCCCAGTCGGTGCAACGATGAAGCGTTTTGACCATAGAATAAGTTGAAAGATTGATGGATTGACATGGTGTGATACCCCATTCACATGGGCACCACTCGCTCAGGGCATCTGACCATTTAAGGCCAGCATCCTATAACTCAAAGTGAGCAACTCTGAACCCAGTGGGATCTGCTTCTGAGTTTACATGACAGGGTTTCTTTTTAATGGCATGAAGTTTCAAGGGTTGGTCCACCCATCCATCCAAGAGCTTCACTCCCCCTCTCAGCATTCTAACCAATGACCTTGAGGCAGCTTTTAATGGATTTAAAATTCTGTCGAAGCCCCATCAGGGCGAAGGAGAGGCCCTTGTTGCAAGGAACTTCCTCAGCCAAGCTCCTGCCCTGAGCCCCTGGCTCTCTGCTGAAGCTGTGAGGGGAAGACAAGTCTTCCCTTGTGCCCTTAGAGCAGGGCGCTGAACCTTTCTCAGCCTTTTGCCCCTTTCCAAGAAGCTCTTCAGGGGCTTATTCCACCTGTGGGTGGAAATGAAGGCCAAAAGGAGCAAGAATCCTTGCTCCTTTTGGTAAATAAGCCATCTCAGAGGTATTTCAGCTTTCAGCCATATTAGGTAGGCTTTTAGATGGGGCGATTTGGCCCTGGGCCTAAAGGCTTGGCCTGGTCTTAGATGCTCTTGTGGATACGAGCTGCTGATCTTCCAAGTCCCAGTCCCACTCTAAACACTTGGCCACACTGGCTTCCATGGCACAGCATTTTGCCCTAACTTGCAGATGGGCAGGAATGATGCAGCCTTGTTCGGGCAGCCTTCTAAACCCCTGCCCAACTATGCTTGCGATCTCTCATATACATTTGTGGCAGTGCACCTCACAAAACAGCAGGGGGAGCCCTTTGGTCGTGGCTGCAGACACGTTGCCTCCAGAGGAAGACTCTGTCTTTTGAATATAAGTATGTCAGTGTTTTTCTCCCTTGATTTTATTTTGGGACAAGTGAAAACATTAAAAAAAGAATTCCAGTAGGCATTTGGGCTTTAACAGGAAGATTGCTTTGTTGTTTTCTTTGTTCTTTTCTCCATTTTTTGAATTAAAGTGTTTAATATGTATTCAATTTCAACACTCCTTCTTCTCCTTGCTCTTTCTCTGATTGCACATAAGCTATTGGGGTATTTGCATTAAAAGGCAAACTGGAACTGGAAAGCTCTTCCGCCAAACACAAAGACAGTAGCTTCAAACGACCGCGTGGGATTCAGAGGTCTGCTGCCCATGTGGCTTATGGGGAAACACAGTAAGTGCAAGATTCTTCAGCAGAGATGGGGAAGCTCCTCTCTGTAGGCCTGGCCTGGCCTGTGGTGGCCTCTCAGCTGGATTGTGGGGCGTCCCTGAAGTCCTCCAGGTGGTGGAACTTCACCCTCTGGAGGACTCCCTGCTCTTTTCAGAGGAGGTAACAGAAGTGCTACACACAGAGGGGGGGACTCAGCCAGCACTGGGAGGATGTGCTCCCACCTGTGCTGTCCGGAGCCCTTGAGCCAAGTCACCCCACCCCATGCATTGGTGTAAGGTCTTTGGTGGCTCCAATGTCAAAGACTTGCACCCACCACCCTTTCCCCTCCTGCAAGGAACTCAAGGCAGCTTGCCAGATTCTCCTGTCCTCCATTTTATCTCCCTAGGAAGGTGAGGCTGAGAGTCTGACTGGCCTGCAGTCCCCACTGAGCTCCCAATCTGCCTCCCACTGGCCTTCTTGCCCCACCAAGCAGCTTGCACAGGGTGATGTTGAGCTGTGAGGCAAAAGGAGGGGCAACTCAGCTCTCATCTCCCCTTTCTAAGGCCAATGCTACGCCAGACTGGCCTCTGTGGAACAGACACCCTGGTCCCCTTTTTCAGCACACGTCCCATCATCCCTGAGCAAAGCACCGAGGTGAGATTTCCTCGAAAGGAAAGAAATGCGTCTCTATCTGGCTGGCTGCAGGAATGCGCTTTCCTGTAAATCACACCGATGGAGCGAAACACCATGATTGTAATGCCGGGCTGACATTCTTTTACAGTGTATAGTCATCTAATATTGGTTGCCATAAACACTATAAATCAAAGCCCACTGAAAATGTGTAAGACGCCGTTTTGTTTGCTCTTTAACACACACGCGTTTGCAGAACTGATGCACGTAAAGCAGTCGCTTCCCTCTGGGCTTCCTTGGTCACTTGCTGGCATGGCCGGGCCAGAGGGCGGCACAGGCAGGCAGATGCCAAGGCCCCTCTTTCACCAGAGGCCCATTGGCAGTCTTTGGGACCTGCTGTGCCTCCTCCTCCTCCTATCTGCTCTTCCCACTTGACCTGGCCTTGCACAGTGAGTGAAGCATGGGGCTCTGTGGGGGCCATGGGAGTGGACCCAGAGGAATGGGGCAAGAGAACAGGTGCTGGACCCAGAGGAATGGGGCAAGAGAGCAGGTGCTGGACCCAGAGGAATGGGGCAAGAGAGCAGGTGCTGGACCCAGAGGAATGGGGCAAGAGAACAGGCATTGATAGTGGTGGAAGGAAGGAGGAGGTGAGTCCACCCGAAGGGGGAGCTCTAGAGTAGCCAGATGGCCAGTAGCTACTCCAGAGTAGCCAGACATCTGCATTGCAAAAAGTGGGCAAAAGCGAGTTCCTATTTATACATAATTAGTTGAGATTCCCGCACGAGCATGGCAGCAAATTTAGAAGTAGCTACTGTAGGTGGTGCTACAGTATTTACATTTCTAGCATCTCTTCTCCTTCATCTTGCAAGCCCAGCAGGGGGCAACCAGGAAGACCCTCTTGCCTAAGGACCAGGGCTGGCTCCAAGCGCGAGGAGCAGCTGCGCGACTTCTCCCCCCGTAGACCTCCTCCTCCTCTGGGGTCTGACTGTTACAGGACTACACAGCAGTGATCATGGTGATAGTCTTGCTGCCAGCAGGGCCAGCCGGCTGGATTCTGTCATTCCGTCCCCACCATCTCCCCAGGTGGGAGCAGGGTGGAAAATTAAAATGGCAGTTTCAATTCAGACGCTTAGAACATGGGGCCCACCTCATTTTTTGCAAAGGGAGTTCCTATAGCAGGCATTATCCCTTTCAGAACCACATTATGGCCCTTGCCATAAAGCTTATTGGGTATAGAAACCTCTTGGGTATACCAGAACACACACACACACCTTTGGGGGAGCCCAAGGTCTGTTCCTCCCCGCAGATCCTGGCTACTCCAGGGTGAGGCAAAAGCATTCATTGATCCCTATCCGGATGCAGATCCTGGCACGGCTAGCAGCAACCTTAGAGCAGTGGTCTTTTTTCCTGCAGGGGAAAGTGGGTGAGGACTCACAGGCTGCCTAGGGGGTGCCCAAGGCCACATGTGACTCACAAGCCATGGGTTCCTCACATCAGCTTTCATCCTTGCTGGCTTCTCTGTTCACCAGAGGCAACCTTTCAAAAAATACAACGACAACAACCTCCACAAAGAAAGAGGAAAGTCCACTGCAGTTCTTACCCTCTTGTGCTGATTTGTATTTATTGGATATGCATTTAGGGGGCCCTTTGCAGCCCTTGGGATGAAGGCAAATAACGACTCCAAGCAAATTCGGTTCAGCCGGGGGTCCCATCTTCTGCCTGGTTAGGCTGAGCCTCTGGTTTGCCAGCTGTTTCTGAATCAAGGTGGGTGGTAATGGGTTTTTCATTTCCCAAAATGTTCCCCCACTGAAAAGTAGATGGAAAGCCACATGAGAAAATAAAATACAAATCAGGCTTTTTAAAAGCATGATTATCCCACCCGTCAGAAGCAGGGGATGGCTTTCCTTGTATGCTGCTCATCTTTAGTTTCTACACAAGCAGTCTGTCCAGCGGAAGCTACTGCATGGCCCTTTTGACTACCATACCACTGCCTCTACGGAAAACATACTCACCACGGTGAAATCAGGGCGCGATTGAATTCTCACTTTTCCTTTGGATGCTGCTATCGGGCTGTCTACTCAGTGCCTTCACACTGCAGCTAACACAGAGTTGGTGAACATTTGCTGTTTGTTGTTTAGCAGGGTTGTCCTCCTACAGGCATGCACAGCCAGGGGTGGGTTCTCCAGGAGCCAGGGGACATGCCTCCATGCTCTGAAGGTTGTGACTTGGTGGTGGGTCTCCTCGCTGTGCCTGCAGATGGTCCTGAGTTCAACCCCCAGCATCTCCAGGTAGGGCTGTAAAAACTCCTGCCTGAAGCCCTGGAGAGCTGCACCTGCCAGTCAGTGTTGGCAACACCTGGCTAAATGGACCAAGGGTCTGACTCTATGTAAGGAGCTTCCAAAGATCAGACACTGTAGGAAAATCCCAACCGGGATGATTTTTGTGGGGGAAGAATGTCACTGGCTTGCATATGACCCCCTTTTCCTGTCAAATTTCATATTTGGCCTGTAGAAGACTGGAAGCAAGGAGCAGAACTGGTAGGCAGCACTGGCTGTAGGGAGGTCAATCCCAGCTAAACCTTCAGAGGAATTTCCCAATGGCAAGAGCTGTTTGATGGTGGAAGAGAACTGTTTCGTTGTGGTGGCCTCTTGTTTAAGGGAGATCTGGAAGACCACCAGTCAGTGAATGCGCCTCAGGTGACCAAGACAAGCCATGGAGCATCACCAGGCTAGGACCCTCCTCCTGCAACCCCATCCAGAAAAGGTTGAACACTTCCATACAGTCAGAGGAATGATCCACTGCCAGATCTCAGACTTGTATGGATTGAGCCTCAGTTTGTTAGTCTCATCCAGGGCCTGATCCTGACCCCCTCTCTCTGACAGCTTTTCAAGCTTTTGAAGAGTGATATATCTCCATTCACTTACTCTCTTCTCAAGGCTAATCAAACCCAACTCTTTCTGTCTTTTAGAAACACAGAAACAGAGTGAGTCTGAAGGGGTCTCCCAGGCCATCTAGTCTCACCCCCAACTCCAGCCACCTCCGCTCATGACTTGTCTGCCATGTGCATGTCCAGCCTGCTCTTGAACACCCTCACCGTTGGGGCTTCAACCTCCTCCTGTGGAAGCCCCTTCCATACCCTCGGGGTCCTAACTGTCAGGAAGTACTTCCTGGCATCCCAAATCTTGGGTCCCTGAGCTTGGCTCCACTGGAACACATCCTGCCCTCTTCACAGGGCTTTTTTCCAGTCTCCGGATCGCCTTTGTCCCAGTTTGCATCTGCCATTTTCTGGGGTGTGGAACCTACCATCGTGCCTGGTAGCTTTTCGTTGCCTGCCTTTGGTGAGTTGAGTTAATACTGGTGCATCCTTCACAGACTAGCTAAAATAATCTTCCTGCAATATACACGTTTCATCTTATACGGGAACCAAGCTGGAGTGGATGGATATAAAGTAAATTAGATTCTGGAGAGCTAATTGGCTTTTTCTACCCACAAAGAAATGCACACTAGAATGTAATGATTAAGAGGGGGACAGGGGGGCTTGCTCCAATCTGTGCGTATTCATTCCTCATGCACAGCACAGTCAGTCTTGAACCCTGACGAAGATGCAAACATGACTCCTGGGTTCCTGCTAAATGTCAAGGGATTCGAGAGTAGTTTTTTGTTTTCATTTTTAATCCTACTTATTCATGTCCACAGAGCCCCTTGCTTGCAACTGTACGAATTCGTGCCTGCCTGAGATTACAGCATTGCTCTTATATGACGCCAGATAATTATTCTTGCTCATTAGTTTCAGTTTTGAGAAGGAGGTCCGGCAGAGTGTGAGACCTAGGCATCACTCACTCACTTCACAAGTAAGGGAAGTTTTTGTACTTGTGGGAAAAGACTTCCTTTTTGCCCACTTGTGTTTGAAACCAAATCCTCAATGGGCATGGGGTTTCGATTAGCAGCATCCACTGCAGATTCACATCAGATGTGATCTTGACAGGATCAGATACAAGGAATCTTAGCCCGTAAGTCAACTAAAGGACCAGGGCCCAAATCCTGTCCCCCTGTGATCCCAGTCTTGTCCCAGAGGACTCCCTAGGCAGCCTTGCCCACTTCTCTTGGTGGTTTCTTGGATTCCTTGTGCTTTCTCGGGATGCTGGCTCTTTTAAAATCACCATTTTCCACTCTCTCGGCTTCCTTCTTGAGAAAGATGTGACCCCCTCATGTTCTGTCTGTCAGCCATTTTGGCTCACAGGTAACGAACTATGCCCAGTTCTGATGTACAATGCCAATGGTGAAAGCAGAAATAACAAAGGACTCAATCAGCGCTTTAAATACATTTTAATTCCAAATGCTCAGCTCAAGACAGGCAATTGGAGCTAGGCATCTGAAACTGAGGCCGAATCACATTACAAATTAATTCTCGTCCCATTTTTTTATCATTTCGACTAAGTAATGCTTCATTGATAGGCTGAGCTTGAATGCTGTTTGAAGATCAGCTCACAAAATAAATCTTGCATAGGTTTAATTTGTAAAAGCTTGAAAACAAATCATGACCTAGACATTCTAGGTTTTCTGTTTTTTTATGCAGGCTGTGCTGTCAAAACCTTTCTCCATCCTTTTTTTTTTTTTTCGTGTTTTCTCTATGGGGAAAAATAGAAAGTGGAAAAAAGAAAGAGCTTTAATCACCTGGCAGATATCAAAAGTATGTGAGCATCATGAGGGGCAAATTCCCCTGTTGGGGGAAAATTGTAATATTATGCTCAGGTAGGCCAAATTGCATCTGTAGAAGAAGGCAGAGGAAGGATCCTGAGCTATATCACTGCAAGTAGAGGTCCACTTTTTTTTTATGAAACGCAAATACTTCGGCCACATAATGAGAAGGAAGGACTCCCTGGAGAAGAGTCTAATGCTGGGAACAATTGACGGCAAAAGAAGAAGGGGGTGGCAGAGGAAGAGGTGGATAGAGGGAGTCATTGAAGCAGTCGGCGTGAGCTTAGGTGGACTCCGGGGATGGTGGAGGACAGGAAGGCCTGGAGGAATGTTGTCCATGGGGTTGCGATGGGTTGGACACGACTTTGCAACTAGCAAGCAAGCAAAAAAAGGTGTTGGGTTCTGTGGCGTCTGTCCTGTGTCTTGAGCTGCAACACCTCTGAGAAGTACCTGCTAGCTCTGAACTCACTCTGTCCATCTGGGGAGGTCGTAGGATTCTCCTGGCCAGGAAGAGGCAGAAGAAGGCTTTCAACAGAGCCGTGCTTACAGTGGCCAGGTGCCCTCTTCTAGAAAGGGTAGTCATCTATTTGAAGGGTTTCGAGAAAACCAAGTGAAGAGGGCAATCCAGTTGAGGAGTGTCACATGCTCCAAGTGATTGGCCTGAAAACTGAAGGATCCACCTTGAAGTTGTGGTTTCCTCTTTTTGGTTTTGGAAGGAAGGAGGGTTATTCAGTTTGGAATCAACTTCATATCCTTCACATTCCTTCGGAAGGCCAGAATTCTAATTTTGTTTGTTTCTTTTGTGATTGACTTCTGCAATATGCTTCTTTTGCATCACAAAGCCAGCCTACCTGGACTGCTTTAGCGTAATAAAGTATTTTAGTTAAAAGGGCTTTCCTTTGGTCTGCTTGGAAGGGATGGGAGAAGAACTGCTTGGACACAAGAACTTTTCTCTGTCCTAGAAATGTTTTCTTGTTGGTGAGTCAAATTATTTCCAAGTATGTGTCTATAGGATCCTAGCAGTGGCAGCTGAACTTTCCATGAATAAGCTTAATCAGTTCAGACAAAACCGGAACCATTACTTATGGATGTATCACCCATAAATACACTGAGTGGTTGCACTTATCAGCAGATAATGCTGATGTTTCTAAATTATGCTTGGGAAGAGAAAAACACATGGGTCTTAAAACCTGATTCACTGAGGATAATTTATTGTTTGGGGAAATTTTGCTTTTTGAGCACAGAATAAGAAGAAAAGATTAAACAGATAATAGCTGAGGCTGGCTGTGAGAAGAAATGATTGCTTTCATGATAATACGCATTTTTATCTTTTAGTCAAACTTATGTTTTTGCACTTAAGGATGTCTATTGAAATGTGTTTGAGACACACTTTATAGTTGCTTCTTCTCTTTGGATTGTGTGTCACTTTGAGGTTTGGGGATGTTTGTTCCATTCTCGTATTTTATTATAAGTGGAGGAAGTAAGTCTGAACCAAAGCTTCTTAACTTAATTCAGTTTCTGCACTGAGTGTCGAAAAGTAGGGTCCCATTTTGGTGTCTGTCAGCATTCACAAACACTTTGGGGTCTTTTGATGCTCTCTTTTCTTAGCATCTAAGTCCCTCTTCTTTTCCATCACAATTCTTGGAAAGAGCCTCATAGAATTTTAGAAATGGAAAGAAGCTTGCAGGCTGTCCACACCTTTTCTCCATTTCTCATAATATCAGAGCCTGGAGGGCATCCCAGATTGGTAGGATGGGTTTATCAGGACAGATAAATATAAGTACTGGCAGTCTCCAGGTTAAGAACAAGTTCTGTTTCGGAGAAAATGAAAAATCAAGTCAAATTTGTGTCTAAGTCGGATCGTGTGTAGTCAGCCCTCCACATTTGCAGGGGTCAGGGGTGCAGGATCCTTGTGAAAGTGGAAAAGGCACAAATATCTTTAGTCCAGCCCCACATACACAGCAAAACTCACCACTGCCTCTTCTTTGTAGCAAGGAAATACAACAGAGGTTTTCCCTTCTGGGCAAGAAGGCATGCTGTGGAGGCCTCCTTCTCTCCCCTTTCACTTCCTTTCTCTTTCTGGTAATGATGATTTCCTGAAGTATTTTTCAAAATAATAAGCTTTATGGCACTTCATTTGTAAGTACAGGTACTCAGACATTCATAATTTGGGGACTGCCTGTGCTCCTACACAGCTAAGTTAAGCTACAGAATTTATTAAACATGATATATTGATGGCCATCTTCTTGGACAGCTTCCATCAGGACTAATTGATCAGTGATGAGTCTATCAGTAGACATATGCACCCTTGACGATCGGGGCAGTGCCTCTCACAACACCAGTCACGGCAGAACAATATTTGGAGACAGCATTCGCCTTCATCTCTTGCTTTGGGGCATCCCATAGATCTCTGGTTGGCCCCTGTGAGAACCAGGATGCTGGGCTAGGAAGGTCTCTGGTCTGACCCAGCAGGACTCTTCCTTTGCTTAGATTTGCTTAAATCAACACCAAGAACTATGTTGTTAAACACAAGAGTGCCACAAAGCCAATGAGACAGAGATGCATTGGCACCTGCTAAAAGGTGTCCTATCTTGTGAACAATGAAGTATTCCAGAGAGGTTCGGGGGAGGGGGGAGGGGGGGAGAAGGAGCAATGGACTGGCTGATACCCGGTCCTATGCCTTCAGCATGTTTTCTTCCGTGCCCTTATGCTCTGAATTAATACCTTGTTTCCTGGCCAAGGTAGCATTTGCATTACAGGCGCTTGCCACTTCCTTTTAGCAGAGTCATTAAACAAGCTATTTGCATCAATTACATGCCCAGCCATCGCTTCAGCCTTTTGATTCATTTTTCCTGCATTCATGATATGCTGGGACATACCGTGGGCACTACAAATTGGAGTGGCCCAAGCAGAGGAAGCGGGTATTTGCTTTCACTTCCTGCATGGTCCCCCTACCTCTTTTCTTTCATCCCCCATGATCGGCTTTGCTGGTTTGGTGATAGCCTTCTTCTGAAGTTGCTTGCAAGAGTTCAGGGGTCTTAAATAAGCCACTTTGGAAGACGGATTCCAGCCCGATTATTGCTAGCATGCTGTTTCAGAGCCTTAGCTGATTTTCCTGTTAAACTCATGTGCCTTTCAGGAAAAATTCTTACAGGTTTTCCCAGAACGGTCATGCAGAGTGCCACCTTTGCTCCAGAAGGTGCTCCAGGAAGACAGTTGGAAGCATTTCAATCTGCCAGAAAGTGGTAGGGGCATATGTTCAAAAGCAGCTGGGAAGCCAGCAGATGATTAAGAGCCAGGGAAAGGCTATGTCCTGGAAACAACAGAGGAAGCACCCAGGGCTGGACTGGGCCTATCCATGCTCATCACAGGACCTGGTTTCCAGAGGGGTCCTCCTTTTGGCTTCTCTGCTTCAGACTTGCTCCAGTCCCTCAAAGTTTCTTCTAAAATCTAACCCCCCAAAACTGGACATGCTCTCCAGTATCAAAGGGCATGTGCCATGAGCTAGGCGTCCCTTCCCAATGAAGGCAAACACTTAAATAGTTATTAAAAGAGTCTTTTTTCCATACAGCTACAAGGTATTCACAAACTCTGAAACACGTACTCCAGGTAGAAAGTTGACCTCTCACTCTGGCCCTAGTCACCCAAAGCTCTGCTTAGGAAGGGGGGCACACCATGGAAGTGGGCACTCTGCCACTCTTCCCATCGAAGAAGATCCATTCAATTGGTCAAGCCAGTGAGTGTGTTGATGGGCCCACGTGTTCATGTCTCTTGGGGTGTCAAGTTCTCCTCCTGAGAACGCCTTCCCAGCCCGTTCTCCACTGGCTTCTTTCCCACAATCAGAAGTGGGAGGAGGCTCGGTGGCTGTTCTTGGAGTGTTTTGATCCAGAGCTGGCTCAGGCCTGCTCACAGGGGGGGAGTTGGGCAGCCGGAGCCTCACTAGCCTCAACAACTCCAATATCAGAGTGAGAACTCAGAGCCACAACTGGGTCAACTATTCACTCCCCCTCCTCTGAGTCTAAGCCATCATTCTCTCATGTGCACCTGGGACTCTCATCTGAGCACTCACACACGACACCATGTGCCTCTGCACACAGTTGCTGGGGGACTTGGGCAGGAGGGTGCTGTGCAACGCGTATCCTGCTTGTGGGAACCGGCAGGCCAAGCAGTGCAGAAAGACAGGCTGGGGGGGTCTCACTCACCCTGGTGATGCTCCCTTTTCCATAGTCTCTAGGTGTCCAGAGATGTTTTCCCAGTTTGTCGCATATCCACTGGCATCCTAGAATAGTCCAGCCTAACCGGATATGCTCACAGTGACCTTTTGTTTGCTTTGCTTGTCTGTATGCCAAATGTCACAGTGATTCAGCTGCCTGCCGGGCAGCAGGATGCACAGAAGTAAATGGAATGATTGCTGACAGATTTCTTGCTGTAAAAAAGAAAACAAAGACAAGATAGACTCAACGCTGCTCTGCTGAGATTGGTAAAATGAAAGTTAAGAGGGCAACTTATTTATTTTCTCTGTCCTCGCCTTCTGTTTCTTGCTTTGTTCATTTTAGATGGGAAAGCTGGGCCGGCAGACGCTCTATCAAAAGGAAGCTAAAGCCAGGGCGATGTAGCTGTTAAAGTACTGGGCAGAGAGAAGAGGGTTCGGATCACCATCTGAATCAAAAGTAGGCATGTCAGAGGAAAGGTGCAAGGGATTCAGATGGTTCTTCACATCTGAGCCATGGATTCCACAGTGGGCTGGATCTTCTGAGTTGCACAGATCCCATGGATTTGTGGACCAGGTTTGGCACTTCCCAGAATTTTATGCAAATTCAGTTGTAGAAAATTTTGGAAACATTAAAAAGATACATTGACCAAAAATGTGCAGTTTCCCCTATAGGCTACATGTGCACTTTCCCCTAAGGGTTTTTACTTTGCATATGTATCTACATTGGAATGAAAGGTTCACCTACAACCTACCTTAATGTCACTCTGCACCCAGGCTATATGGTTTGATGTTTTATTGTTTTTACTTGATTCTATGATTATTATTTTTTTAAACAACAGATAATACTGCAAACAATGGAACGACCCCCTCCCTCTTTTTT
The DNA here is from genome assembly GCA_023646645.1 of Varanus salvator macromaculatus. Taxonomy (NCBI): domain Eukaryota; kingdom Metazoa; phylum Chordata; class Lepidosauria; order Squamata; family Varanidae; genus Varanus; species Varanus salvator. Next base: position 4,510,543 of record JAIXND010000754.1, on the reverse strand, counting down.
TTAAAAGTGGGGCAAAATCTGCCCACGCCCATTGGAGCTGGGCAGCACCCACCCACAGAAGCCCTGAGAGGATGTTGGTGCCAGGAGAAAGAACCCATGCATCATCCCAGAGCTTTTATCGATGACTTCCAAAACCACTTGACAATCCTCTCGAGTAAAATGCACTCTCTGTGTTGGGGAAATTATCATTGTCTTCCCCTACCTCACAACTAAATCATCTTGCGAAATGAGCACAGAAAGAATAGCGCTGCTGTAAATGGAGCCATTCCTTTCCCATACTCATGAGAGGAGAGAAACTTTGCAATAACTATCAAATTAGTCTCTATCCAAAATATCACCATGGCTGAGTAGCTTTCTACTTGGGGCTCAGCTAATGAGTTCTCCAAAAGCTAAGGAAAAGGATTTCCTAGAAACTAGAGGGAAAAGAAGATTAACATGGCCACTTCTGTAGAATTTGCTCATGAACCAAAATTATTCATTGTCAGGTGGGCAATAATGTCAGCACCTTGGTTAATTATTTTTTCATCATCTTGTTATTAGGCTATTAATAATGCATCAGAAATGGGACTCCTTCTGCTGTGTAAATGTTTTTTGTTCAAAATGATTTCCCCCCACATCTATATTCCATTATTGATGGGATTGTTGAAAAAAAATATGTTTTCATTAGAATGCTTTGAGGAGAGAAGTAGCAATTTGAATGCATTTTGGGGCAGTAATAACAGCGGCAAAATTATGTTTTTGCAAAACAACGACTGACAAAGTTGTCTTCAAAATATTTCATTAGTTGCCTCCATAGTAACACAAACATAAGACATGCGATAAACGTTGGAGGGACTGCAAACTCTGTCGGGGAATGAAATACATACTTTTTTCTTCCCAGTGACAGTTCCACCATATTTATGAGATACAAAAGGGACTGCTGAAGGGAGTGAGATAATGCATTTTGATTACAATGTATTTAGCAGGCTTATGAACTGCACTTTTATTGGCCTGCTTAGTGGTTCTCCCAAAAGAAAGTTCATCGTGTATCAACAGCATTGTTCCTGGACTGTTCCACTCCATTGTGCAGGTGGGAAGACTGCAATTATAGAGCTGGAGGAAGAATGAGAAGGCATAAGTATTCAGTCCAGGCAGGGATATGAGAAAGGGACCTGACAATTCCTGAAACACAGATGGGAAGGTTTAATTAAATCTATGCATCTCTAGTCCCCACCTGCTGAAGCTCATCAACTCCCCAAGGAGGGTTTGGCATCCAATGAGCCAGTGGTTGTCCTACTTCAGAGAGACTCTTCATCTCCTCCTCAGGCCTGAGGATGTAGCCCTCTGACTCTGAGGATGACTTCCCCACAGCTTCCCCCATGTGTCAGTCATAAAAGAGCAGAAGGTTGCCGAAATAACCATGGCCACCTTAAATAGTGCAGCTACCATGCCATGGGAGGGACACTCCTCCATCAGAGATCCCCATTGGCCACATCTTCTACTCCTGGCCACCAATCGTGTGTTGGTTTTTCAGCTTTTCTACATCCCCACCACATGCCCTGAATTCAAGAGTTGAAAAGTCTTAGTTATGGCAGTAAGAACACATAAAGCTCAAAAGTGTGAGTAGTTCGGGTGCTTTTGGCTCCACTCCTCTTGCCTTCAGTCCAACTCTTCTTTTACATTTGCTCCTACCCAGCCCTGGAATGCTACCCTTGAAAGATTTTCTGAAGTTGCATGGGGCCTTCCGGTTGAAGGAGTTTGACTTCTCTGGCCTACTGTACGCTGTCCAGGGTCCTGATAGTCCTTCATGCCAAAATGATCCTGCTCTCCTCAAGCTGCGCATGATTATCCAGACATGGCTCAGTTAATCCAATAGGAGCCTGTTTTGCTGAATCTGAACCTACATGACACTAAACTTTCACAACAGCTAAGGATCCGTCCACCTGGAAATCAAGCCAACCCAAGGCACATCCAAACCCACCAAGATGTCCAAGGCTTTCTGGCACTACTAGTTACGACCAGAGGAGGAGGAGGAGGAGAAATGTGCCATCCCAGCTGGAAGGTGGCATGCAGTTGAGATAGATACCCTCTTTTGCTGGGCTTTTGCTTTTGATGTGTAGGAGACACGAGCTGAATGCAAAAAAAACCCCAGTAATATAAATTGCAGGGTATTTTTTTCATCCACCTCGGAAATATTGTCCAGCAGGGTTCCTTGTACACAGCAAAAGATGCAGGAGGTTGGCTCCCCATGTCGGTGAAAAGACCAAACTGACTTTAATTAGCAGTGGGAAAAATGATGACTGTCTTTTCTCTTTCCCAAGGCTATCAAGGAATCATACCAACAACCTCTTTCTTGAGGCTCATTCATTTGTCATTACAGGCTTCCATGGTGCTCCTGGAGTGAAGAACATTAGCCACTGGCTCCAAACTACAGAGGCAGTAGAAGTATCTCAGTCTCTTCTCCTTTCTTTTGCATGAGCAATTCAAAGCAACGGCATGAGCTCTCGCTTGGGGTGAGAAGAGAACCAGGAATGTTTGACTGCATGATCACTTCCAGATTAAATTGTCATGAGCAGAATCCAGGCAAGCTGCTGCCCATTCTCCTGCTTCAGGGCTGAAAATCAATGACCATCAGTTTGGACAAGAGAATTTGGGCAAGGTGGAAATGTAGGATGAATTCATTTTGGTTCACTTTTTAGCTATATTTGCCCAGTTTGTACTTTCTGGACTGGGTTGGGTTGCTGGCTCAATCTGCGGTAGAAGTCTAAACATTTCTGAGCTTGTAATGTTGTGTGCAAACCACAAAGTGGGTTCTAACATATGCACACATCTGAAAAATACACATGAGAATATCCCTTGAAAAATGTGTAGGAGAAATAACTTGTTGCTCTGCTCCTCCAGCTAGTCATGGTAGCACCTCCCTCACAGTCCCACCATGCTGGACTTTCACCTTCCCCTTGAAAGCGTGGGGCAAATGCACCACCCCACTGACACGTAGGGTGGGGGGAGCAGTAATATTGCAGGCAGCTGGCAGATGAGAGCTTGCTTTTAAATTCTCCATATTTCATACTGAGAATAATCAACTAGAAACCTACAAATTAAATGATCTTTCATAGCAGTGGGTTTCCTCTGCGCTCTGATGCCAATTAAATGAAAATTGATCTCTTTGGGGGCTCACTGAGAAAGAGGATTGATTTTCCTGAAATGGAGGATTACATAGGTGTCAGGTGGGGAGCTTAAGCAATGGCAAATGAGCCTGGATGCAAACTGGCAAGTCTTGTTTTGTTTTTTAAGGCACGCACAAAACACACACGCGCACATACACACACACCTTGGCCCAGTTCTGCCCCTTGTGCAGCCACCGGAGCAGCACAATGCAGAGGTGAAGCTTGTCACAACATGGAGTGATACCTGATCAGGTGTTCATGGATGCCAATCAGACAAGAGTTAAAGGGACTGAGGTCACCTGCCAACTCTACAAATAAAGATGCTTGAGGAATCTGTTCTTTCTGTTGATTTCCAATCTTGCAAAATTTAAACACACACAAACAGAGAGAGAGAGAGAGAGAGAGAGA
>JAIXND010000754.1:4381448-4506979 GCA_023646645.1 Varanus salvator macromaculatus | reverse complement strand
GTTGCAGAACCCAGGAACTCTCTCACAAAACAGTCCGAAAGCCATGGCCCCCAAAGCCTGGATTTTACGCCAGCCACTTAAAGAGATCCTTGTTTAATAATCCAGCTTCACAGCCATGCCTCCTTCACAACTCACTGATGCCACCCAGTGGCAATAACCAGGCAAACTTTTACTTGGGGAAGGAATCAACAGGTTTTCGATTACAGTTGCCTCCAAGATATGGTAGAACCTGAAAGAGCAGTTCATGGGTCTAATTCAGTTTGGAGAATTCTTTGGGGCTGCATTAAGGGTGTGGGCAAAGGTAGTTCTCAACTTAAAAAAAAATCTACCTATTATACATAACATGCAAACAAGTGCATAGAATAGCACACAGGTGTGCTTACATTGGAGCAAAATGCCCAGAATCACGTTGTACTGGGGAACCTGCTTGCAAAAATGCCTGCATTTAGAAGAAGTGCCAACAAACTAGTGCGACTTTGGAAAACTGTATACAAAATTACAGCGAGTCCAAGAAATGCACACAAAGCTGCATAGCAATTAAAACAAATAAGCAAAACTACAAGAAGACATGTACAAGTGATGAAGAAACTGGTGGAATGAACTTAGCATAAGAAAAAAGGATTTCCAGGAAGGAATCAACTCTGTTTGTCCACCCCTTCCAAAGAGGAGAGCTTCTGATTGTGTGTGCATGTGAGCAGGCAAGTGTGTCTACCATAGCAACGTCCCCAAAGCATTTGCAGTTGTGCGTACACACACACACACATCCATCCCTCTTTGCATCTTGCAGCTTGGTTGTTCTGTGGATGCAAACCTTCCTACAGCCACCAAGGGTTCAGTATGAATTGACACACACACACACATGCACACACACACTCAGAGAGAGAGAGAGAGAGTGAGCGCAGAGTAATTTCTCTGCTGTGTCACCTTAAGGCACATCAGTGGGTTCTCCATGAGGTTGGGTCACCTGCAGATCATTGGAAACTTCATTGCAGAATCATATATTTATTTGTTAGCTTAATCCTGTATGAGCAGAAATATATATATATTAAGTGCCAAGGCAACAAAGGGCCTTGCTGAAGGAATGAGAGAAAGTTAATGATAACATCTCTGAAGGCAATATCACTATGAGGCATACATGAGAATGGATGGCAGGGTTATTAATCCACGGCTAAGTTTTACAGCTGCTGCATTTCAGGGACAGAGAGAGAAAGGAACCCCCTCTAGGTTCTCCATGCTGTTTCTGAAGAATCACTTTCCTTAAGCATCTATGTTGGCTAGACCTCCCTTTCTCTGTTTGAACTTTTCCTTTCATTAATCTCTTCTTGACATGACGCCGTGAAGCCAAGTGATCGGCTTAAAGCAGTGATGAGTGACTGAAGATGCAAATATATGTCCCCGTTCTGTGCCACTCTACTGTCTTTGGAGCCACCATGGTCAAAAAAGTGTGAGTGGTCACTCTGCTCAGGCTCGGGACGGGTGGGCCTTGTATCTGCACATTGCATCCAATCCGAGTTGCAGTTTGCCTGGTGGCTTTTGTTCCCCCATCTTCTCATTGACAGAATTGGAACATGTGGGAATGTGTTTAGACTCATTTGCATAAGTTCAGACTTGCACAAATCCGCATTCCCCCAAATATGCTAACCGTATACTTTCATGCTTCCGTATTTGGAAGAAAAGTTGGAGTAAGGTTTGTTTGTTTTTAATTTTCTGTATTTTCTACAACTAAATTTGTGTAAAGTTATGGAAAATAATAGCACAACAGTATGAAAGATGGCAGAATGTGTGCAACTTGGGAAAAGCTGGTCTCCCATGGAATCCATGGGTCAAATTCTAGGAAATTCAAACTCATTTGGGAACATTGTGGATTCCTACAACATCTCTAGCAAGGTTTTCTCCATGCCTTCTGGGTAGACCACCATAAACCAGGGTGAGATTGGGGTCCATAGCTTCCACTTTTGAAACAGGGCATTATTTATTTTTTGATTGTCTTTGAAGCTAGGGAAATCTGGCATAAAGTTCACCCACAATTTGTGCCATTTGCATTAAGTGTGGCCACATTTCATGAGATGGACTGACTCCACAAAGAAAGCCCCAACCTTGGATGTTGAAGAGCTGAGCCAAGCTGTCACGAGAGGACATTTTGGCGCGATTTCCTTCACAGGGTTGCCATAAGTGAGAGACAACTTGTGGCATGTAACGAACAACCATGGACACAGTTGGAATTTATGCAAACTGCAGCTGAAATTTTTGGAAGCGGTGTAAATTCTGGCCAAATTTACTCATATGTGTGTAGGCATTCTAAGAGTAAATATATAACTTTACTTCCTGGCAAACAAACACCATGGGAATAAGACACATCACAGGAGATCCCATGCCCAAGGGTCATGCCAGGTCTCCAGAATCTGAAATAGGAGAAGCATGTGCAGTTCTTAGAATCCATAATCACAGAGCATCACCTCCCAAGGAATTCCTCCCTTCCCTGGGAACAAGCATTACTTCGGTGACCTGGCAATGCACCAGGACAAACGATCCTGCTGAATGGACAAGTCACAACAGAGGAGGAAGTTTGAGGACTGCCCTTTTAAAGCTTCCATTACTCAAAGAGGGAGGACCCAAGAAAGCTGAAACAGCCCCAGGAAGCATAGAAGCTCTCAGACCTCACTGGAATGAGGTGCAATTCTTGATGTGGGACTACAGCCTTCCTCACTTCACATATGTCTTGCCAAGATGTGCATCAGCTAATATCCCTTGCATCTAGGCCTTAAAACTCGTGAGCTATTCTTTATGCATCAAAGTACGGCATTTGAGTTTATTCAGGGCCTCAGTGCAGCACAGAACATTGTAAATAGTTGGGGAAAGGAGAAAGTTGTATTACATTCTGGGTCTTTTGTTATGTATGAGTGTGTGTGTGAAGAATTTGGCTACAAGGGTCTTTTCTTATTCTATGGACTCCACACCACAATCCCAAATGTTTTATCATCTCCCCTTAGCATGCTTCAAATCAGCTTCTTTAAGCTTTTAAGCTTTCGCATAAATCCATCTTCAGTCTATGATATGCAAGTTGTGGAATCTGCAACTTGTTGATGGAGCAGTAAGGAAAATCTTTTCATGCTATTTCCAAGCCTTGAGGGTGTGTATGGGGGGAGCTTTGCTTGAGATATAGAACAGGAAATTCTGAACTCAGCATTTTGAAGATAAATCATGAACAAGGAAGCATCCACGGTGGCTGTTTGATGGTGCATGGACAGGAATAGGAAGACTTCTCCTCTAACTGGATTCTAGTCCAGAGCCAAGGTTTCCCATCTGGACATTAAAGCATATATTTGCAGGGCTGGCATCAAGGGTCAGCAATTTAGGCACCTGCAGGGAGCCCAGGAGATCAAAAGGGCTGTTCCCAGTTCTGCCACCCTCAGGACCACTGGTCTCTGCCAGACTCTCCTGCAGTGTCCATTGGAGGCACAGAGCAGCTGTCTGCACCACCTCCAGTTCCAACCCAGTTCCAAGCTTCAGCCAACAGCACAATCTATAAAGCCACAAACAAAAGTGCTCTGTGGGCATTTTCCTGCACTCAGGAGGGCAAAAAAGGTGCAGGGGGGGCAGAATCCAGAGGAATGAGCTGCATTTTAGGGGTGCAGTTTTGTGTCAAAACGGCTGTGGTGTCTGTGTGTGTGTGTGTGCACGTGCGTGCAAAACAGCACTTGAATAACACAAGCCTGAGCTTTATTTGCTCAAATGCTGTCGTCTTGTTAAACTCGAACATCACAAACCTTCGACTAGTGCTTCAAAACAAGCACACAAATTTCAGTCCATCTTACAGATGGAAGCCCGCAAAAATCGAGCAAGCCAAACCTGGCGCCAGCCCGGCATCTATCACCAGATTGGAAGCGGGGCAGAAAAACTGGCAAAATGAGCAAGCTGAAACTCCCTGTTTTGGTATTACCCAGTTGTGCCCCAGCTCAGTATAATTCTCTACTACCCATGAGCGAAAATACGAAGCCAATGGGAATTTTGCGTGGGTGTTGTGATGGGAAAACTATTGTAAAATTCCAAGTGGTACAGATTTCAAAGGACAATTGAGTTTCACTTGGAAGAGTGCTCAGAAAGTACATGTTAAGGTCAGTTGGCATTACAAAGCAAACTGAAATAATTTCTCCCCCAGCTCTAGCTCAGGGTCAACACTGAGTAAAGTTGAGCCATTCGGAAAAGTCTAACGACTTAATTGCAAGCTTTCTCTGCCTTACCTCATTTCCCTAAACGGAATATCTTGCTAAAACACTCATGGGTAGAGCCCTTCCTCCATCTCTCTGCATAATCACTGTTTGCATCAGCTCGTTGTCCTCGGAAAGAGATGTTCCCATTGTGCCAATGCTAAATAAGCATCTGACAGCTGTATATTCCCTTGATTTACGTGCATATATCTATAAAAATAATGAAAACACAAACACAGGTAAGCCGAGAGATGTGCTTTTAGCTTTGGTCGCAACACACCCAAGTCTTTGTCAACTTCGGAGCATAAACATTCCATCAGCTGCGAACATTACCTCCCTCCTGCTTGAACTGGGTCGCCTTCACATCAATTTGACATTATAAGTACGCACCCTCCTTTCTTTTTAACTACTTTTTCTTTAAGAAGCATTCTCTGGGGAATTGGTAAACATTTTAACATTTCTGAAAAGGCACTTAATTATCCGCAGCGTAGGTTGCTACACACCCCGCAAAAAGCCCCAGCCTCTTTCAATCTCCCCAGCAGCAGCTCCTTTGTTCCAGCTTGCACCCGTACCCAAAGAAAGTGGCAGGCATTTGTTGATTGCCATTCACAAGCGAGCCCCGCTGCCCCGCTGACTCTCTGCTTTGTTCAGCTTGTTTGAAGGCTGCAAATTAGCCTTCTCATTGTGCCTGGAGTATTGAGGTGCAGCTCCTGGAAGAGAGCACATAGGGATGTTAGAGAAAACCAGAACAGCCCTAAATGAGTTTATATTTCTGTACCCCACAACAGATTGGCTTTTCCCAAGTCACACGTACTCCATGGACTTGTAAACCTGGGTTTTTTTAACTTTCTGTAATTTTATGCAGATTTATGTGTAGAGAAAAGTGTTTTTTTTAAATGACTAAAGCGTGCATTTCCCCCCATAGGCTAATACATGGAAAAAATGCAAAGGAAACAGTTTGGGAAGATGTGCTTGTTTTGGTGAGAGTTGGGCATTCTGAAAAGTGCATGTTTACATAAGTACATATGGAAGCATTGGCTCAAATCTGATTCCGTCAGTGGGTGGGCAATGGGATACAAGGCACTTCAGGAGCCAGAAAACACAGATGGAAAAGGATTTAGTCTAGTCCACACATACATCCCTGCATGCATCTTTTGCACACAGAAGCTTATAGATTCAGGCTGCAGCTTCCCCAGTTTAGAAGGGAGGAAACTTGGTGCCTTCCAGAGATGGTTGGATTAGAGCTCTCTGTTCCCAAGCCAGCAGAGCCAATGGTGAGGAGGAATGATGGGACTTGTGCCATCTGGAGGATTATGAGTGTCATCTCCATTGGGCTGGAAGGGTCATGCACCAAATGCACTCCCTCTTGAGATTCTGGAAACTATCTTATTTCCTTCATGAGATGAGCATCAGGTTGATGTTTGGAGACTCTGGGTGAATGCAAAGACTGTGTCCACCATTTTCTAGAGCTCAGAGGTCAAGTACCAGGGATGCATGGGAAATTCGTTGTGGTTAAATGTTGATCAGGATTTCTGCAGTTTGCACTTCCAGACCCAAAAGCTGGGTCTGATATGGACTTGAGATGGAACAACCATTGAGATGGAAACCAGAGAGATTCGGCAACCATGAGCTTTTCTGAATTGCATGGCTCTACAAAGCGCCCTCCTCCTTCCCCTGCCCACCCCCACCAACCACCTAGCATGGGGTAGTTTCTGGGCTGTTGTGCAGTTGCTTCTGCACAACACCTAGTCCTGGTGCTGAAAGGTCGAAATGCCTCTCGAAACTCAGACACCGGCAGCAAGAGCTGTAAGCAATGCAAGTGCTGGATGGATTTTGACCCATCCTTTTTGTTTTTGGTCCACCCCACTCCCACCACCACTGGAACAGGTTGGTTGCCAAAATTAAATTTGGTCCGGGGGCCAAAAGGAGCTGAACACCCTGGGGAACAGCTTGTGTGGGAAGCTGTAATCTGCCATATGTTATTGACTTTGACTCTCATCTACTCTAAGAATGATGGGACAACCACATCGGGAAAAGTACCACTTCCCCAGCACTGGTATAGTGCTAGGCATATGGTGACTGGTTTGCAGTCATGGCCTCTTCCTCTTCCTCTTCAATGCAGAGACATCTGAAGCAGTCGCAACAGAATTTCCAGGAGAGCTTTTATTTTTATTAGTGTTCCAAACCAAGGAAGGTTTTCTGTAAGAAAAGAAAAGAAAGCTCACAACAGAACCCGGAGTTCTCTTCTTTTATTTCATTATAAATGTATCATTATTGCTTTCATTAAACACAGCTGTCCTTCCAGCAGCTGAATTTGGAGCATTAAAATAATTCGTCCAATGCCAATAGATTTTTCTCCCTTTTTCATTTCCCAAACCTGACAGTTTTCTAATACATCTTTTCTTGGAAAAGAAAAACCAAAAAACCCCAAAAGCCACCAACCTTCTAGCCAAATGCTAATTATTGTCGATGAATCATTTGGCAATTTACAATAGCACACTTGCTGAAACAAAGTGTATCTGTCAGCCCTTGTGAGAGAACCACTGCGCAGCCTTAACAGCAATTGGAAGGGAAACAGTAAGGCAATAGATATGGAACAAAGCAGCGAGTTTCGAGCTTGCCCGGATTCTCCGAAATGCACTTGGAAGTTCATTTTGCCTCACTTCATTTTCATTTATCATCTATTTCTCAATTTGTTCCATTGGGGGAAGTCCAAACTTAGTATGGAAAAATGCGCATTTCTGTATATAATTTTTCAAAACTGTGCATTTTTCTCTATTGACTACTATGAAAAATGTATTTCTTAAAGCCAACACACCTTTGGGACTGAAAATAGATTTGGATGCAATATGCCATCAAAGCCAGCATATTTGTAATGCTATCTGAAGAAACTCCCTGCCAAAATGTATTCAATAGCATGCACAAATATGTTTTAATGAATAGGAGGCAAAGCCATACCTTTCGAAGATGCACACAATTGATGCGCCCACTTTGGAAAAGTCGGCGTGAACATATGCACAGATTCCATGCCCAAAGAAAAAAAAGAACAAAGCCTGCAATTTGATGTAGACTCAGCAAAAAATGAGGTTCAATATGGAATCTGGAGAAATGTGCAGGAAATGTCATGGAGTAATTGTGGGGCTTCTTCAGGATACCCCCAACATGTACCCTTTAATTCAGAGGGGGGAAAAAACCCCTGCTGCACCATCCACCACCAGGATTTTGTGAAATCCTGGAGGCCTACACAGAAGTTCCTTCTCAATGGGGAAGAGATTGGCTGCGTATGTTGACTGGGTATCTTGGCCGCAACATCCGGATGTATTCAGTGACCTTGGAGAGAAAGGAATTACCATCCATCTCATCTTCCCTCGCATTAAAACCTTACAATCGCCCCTCTTGCAAATGTAAAGTGAAGGCCACAGGGCATTTCTGCTTGCTCCCAGAGTGTTGGCTGAAGGTAGAATTTGCCCAGTGTCAGAGGTGAGTATTTAATGTAGCTTTCAGCCACTAATACCCTATTAAATATTTGAGCAGCATGGGCTGCTGGATAAGCATCAGCAGTTTGCTCGTCTCCCATTACCATTTGCACCGGCTTTGCCAACTGTCTCTTAGTTTTAAAGGATACTCAAAGTGCCATGGGTGCCATACACATAACATGCATCCCTTAATCCAAAGGCAATACGGTTTAGAACTGCAATGCATTTGCTTTCTGACATTCATCCCTCTGCAAATTTCAAGGCAGAAAATTCTCTCAAGGTAGCAGAGAAGAACAAAGGAAGTAGCAGGGGCACCTGCCTTCCTTTTGGAAGTTTCTCGTGCAGGATTGGGCCTATAAATCTGATGGGGAAAATGCATGTTTAAGGAGGTCGGCCCTTCAGCCAATGGCAATTGGTAGATCCCTAGAATCTGATTTACCCATTCGGTGTGTTTTGTGCAGATCCCCAAGAAACTTTCGTTCTAGTGTTTCTCTGGGTTCAGGGAAAGGAAAAGTGGCAGATTCGTCCATCCATCCAAGCAGATGGGTTTGAGTGCTCACTTTTTCAACATCTGGGTTCGAACCCCTGTATATTCAGCCATATTAATGGCAAATTGGGGTCCTGCCTCTTTTTTGACAGGTTCTTTATTTTTAACAGCTTTATGTGAGGTACATCACCCCATCGCAGGCCTCTCCCTGCTGGGAATAGCTGTACCCATTGAATTTTGGTGAGAATTTACTTCCACTTTGACTGCCATAAGAATTTCCCAAAATCAGAACATTTCTTCAAACGTGTAATGGAAGGACCCTAGAGTGAGTGATTTGGTTTGAATTTGAACCCAAGGAGAAAGAGAAACATATGGAAAAGTTTTAAGCTTTGTAACTATATGTTGTTAGCCACCCCAAGGCTTGTTTGCAAGGGGGCAGCATACAAATTTGTTAAAGAAATAAATAAATAAAAACTAGCAAGGTGTGGAATGTAGCCATTTCTCTCGCAACATGGCCATTCAGAGGTTCCCCACTACTTCTTGGAGAACTAGCGTATTTTGGTTATAAAACAGTGCATAAAAGAAAATAGTAAATTCGTGGGAAAAGCCGGCAGACTCCAAACTGGACTGCATTTCTAATGTCAATTGCCTGCTATTCAGAAAAAGAGAAGTGTTGTTTGCTGCTTTAGCTTAGCTTAGAGAGGGAAAGAATCATTAAAAAAACAACACCACCAAGATTGTGCCAAGTGAAAGTTCTCTCTTTTCGCTAATAATCACTTTATGGTACTCATTTGCTTGCCTTGTGGTCAGACAAATGCATTCAGGATGAGATGGCCTACTTTACCATAACATCTTTGTTTTCATATCCTCCTTTCCTTCCTCTCCAGTCTCATTTTCAGATAATGAGAGTGACGGCGAAGTACACAAACACACTTCATTTTGCTGCCTTCCTTCTTTCTTCTTGATTTCTTTCTTCCTTTCTTTCAACAAGAGCAAAAAATAACAGTAAAAATAAACTCTCTTTCACAGAGACGTTGCTTTTATCTGGCACAGTCAGAGCAGGTGATGGACTTCTCAGCACAAAAGCAAAGAGAGACGCCAATCCGATCCAAATAAATATAAACAACCCAGCAGGGAAAACAGACATGTCTACACCATCCCGCCACCTCTGCGTGAAGACAAAGGCCTCCAACTGCTTTGGTTTTCTGGATTGCCATATGGGAGCAAAAATTCCCACACTATGCTGGTCCCAGGTTGCTTAACGGGCTGGGGTCTAACGTCTTTCCACCCAAGGGCAGAGCTCCATGCAGTAGGATCTCTTGGGCAACGCTTGCAGGCCACACTGAGCTCCATTTAATGAGTTCAGAAACAAGTCAGAAGACAGTGAAATTGGCATGAAATGGTCTAAAGGATGATTCATGCATGGGGGATCGGGCTGTTAGAGAAACCTTCAGTGGAGGCAAATGCGTTTGGATTTCTAAGAATCTGGCCCATAGATTCTGCAGCAGACCAGCAACGGATTCCATGTAAAGACTAGGTTTTTGAAAACTATTTTTAATTCTACCTAAATTTATGTGAATTGGGTTGTAGAAAATATGAAAAAAATAAAAAATGTGCATTTCCAAGAGGCAAGGCACAAACTGTGCATTTTTTTCCCCGAGGGATTTGCTATGTTGGAATGATTTGCTCATTTGGAGAGCACAAATGTGCACAATTCAAAATGTACAGAAATACACAGAAATGCAATTGTGCAGAATGTGATTCCATCAAATTGGAATGGGGTGTATGAACAGCTGAATGAAAAGTGGCTGACACTCTCTGAAACATAGATGGGATGGATTTGACCATATTCATGCATCCCAAATGGAAGACCCCTACCAATAAAGTAAAAGAAAATCCAGAGGAGTTTTATGCTAGTCAGTTGCAGCAAGACCCATGAAGAGTCTTGTGGCAACTTAGTGACTAAGTTGTTTTAATCAACACTCACATGCCAAACAGCCTCCTCCAGCAGATCCAAAGAAAAGAATGAATCAGTAGCCCTTTAAAGACTTCTGTTAGCCACGGGGTACAGTCTTGCTAAGCCCATAATTTAGGGCTGGCTGAGTGAGAAGCCTTCACTTCATTTACCAAAAATTGCTAATGTTTTCACACTTACAATGAGGAAACACTGAAATTAGGCCAAAGGTGTGCTTTGCTCTACAGATCTGGATGGGACTCCCTGTCCATTCCACATAAGCTCTAAATTGGTGGTACATAATTCAACCATCTTTTTGTTTTCCTTCCACTTGACAGGTTTCCCATCTTCAGCAGCTATATGGCATGGAGAAACAACACAGCACCCTGCATCTGGGAGATGCCCTTACCTGTTGGAGGTGACCAATCAAAGGAGTGAAAATTCCATTTTACTCCCAATTCATTAAGAACTTACCAAACCAAAGGCAAATTTCTTCATCATCAGGATCGAATGAACTTGAGCTCCATGGTTTTAATTGAACTTGAGTGAGAGCGGAACTGGCGGATTTGTCCAGGCCCTTGAATATGTCAATGTGGGAACCCAAGTGTCTACACACAGCAGTGCGTGTCCATAGTATTTTAGAAGTATTTAAGAAAAAGCTGGAGCATCAACAGTGTATTGATTAGGAGTATGTTGTTGGAGCTCTAAATTGGAGGTACATAATTCAACCGTGCAATCTAATTGCTGGTATGGAACAAATTGATTCGCAGCAGCAGGAGTAGAAATGATCTTACTTTCTCCCTGTTCATGAGAGGAATCCCAAACCAAACCTCTCTGGCAAAATGGGGAAAGGTAGTGCCACAAGAGAATTCGTTTCCCCATCCCGTGCCCCCCAAATATTGTGTAATTTGTGTTGCAGATGGGAGTTTAATGCTAAAATGACACTTAATGCAAATGTGATCGATATCAATAATTTCAGGTGGGGCACTGGTGGAACGATTTTGCTCTCACGTAATACTCCGGGAGCGAGCAGAGAAAGTCCCCTAGCTTTTGCTTTACAGGCTCTTACATTTGCCAGAGACATGATCTGAAGCCGCCAAGCAGAACATCCGAAGACCTCCTGGAGTTCCACCTGGCTAGAACAAACAAATGCAGTTCAAATTTTCAGTTTCCCAATTCCATGGGGTTTTCAATTGTTTGGGGAAGGAAACTTTCTGGAAAAGCAAAGCAAGCATTCCAACTGTATCCAGTCTTGCTGATAAAGGATCCTCAATTTCACTTTACTAAAGGGACCTGATGATGTGTCTGGCCATGGCACGCCACCCTCAGAGGATTATAGGCATCCTGTGGAAGGCAGACAGAGCTCGGAAGCAAAGGGGGCCTTCAAGATTCTCCTGCCCTGTAAAATGCTGAGCCAGTGTTGGCCCCCTAAGTCCATTGCATGAGGAGGCGAGGCCAAAAAGCTCCCAGGAGGCTACCGACTGGTAGAGCCAATCTCCTCCCATCCCTGTGCCTGCAGAATGCTCCCAGAATGCCATCTCGAAGGCCACTCATGCGATCTTGGGCCTGCAGCCCGTGGAGTTCTTCTCATGCCAGCTGTGAGAACAGAAGGAGTTTACTACAACGGTGGAGTGCTAACTGGTCATCTGAACCTCTCATGGACATTGAGAGAGTGTCTAGCAGCTGCTGGACTGCACCCAAAGTGTTCTGTGTGTTTCAGACATGGGCCTACCTGCTATGTCATCCATACAGAGAGAAAGAGTGTTGTCTCCTCCCTTTGCTCTGCTTCCTGAGTCCCTCGTTCCACGACCCTTCCTGTGAAAACCAGAAATAAGGAAGAAAGAGAGTTCTAATATAAAAATGCATATATAAGAGCAAAGTGCAAACAAATCTTACCAGTGAAAATAACACACAAAATGCATTTTATTAGGGGAAAATGGTGTGAAATCTACATATTAGGAGAAATTCACAGAGAAATGTATATGAAGTTTCATGTGGACATTTTCTAAAAGAGAAACCGATGCAGAAAGAGGGTGGAATGAATTGAATGCTGGATACTTAGGAAACCTAGATAAACCCTAATTGACAGAATTATCCTCTCCTAGTGGGTTTTCTTTACTTTGTGTCTGCTTGCTTGCTTGCTTGCTTGCTTGCTTGCTTGCTTGCTTGCTTCCGAAGAGGTTGAAGTGCCTCCTGCAGTGCCAACTTACTGGCATTAAGAGCATTCGGCTAAATAGGCTCGTATTAATTTAAATAGAGAGTCCTGGCCATTTTGCTTTCCTCTCTGTCCCTTTTCCCTTTGACCCTACCAGGCCCAGAAATGAAGGATTCTGGCAGCTTCTCCAAGCTGGCATCCAGCCCTCAGGATGGAGCAGGCCCAACCTCCTTGCCCTATGTGCTTGGAAAGCCCATGTCACCTCAGTCAGGCACCAATGGTCCCCTCCGCTTGGAGCATCTCCAAGAGAGGATGCGTGTCCCTCTCTGTCTTTTACACAGAGGTGTGTTGCTTTGAAAGGGCTTTGTCCGTAACAGTGCAAACCACCTTTGTCTCCCAGTCACTGGCAGCGTGAGCTCCTTGAATCACACACACACAAAGAAAGAAAGAAAGATGCACATGTCATTTCCCCCAAAGCTAAGTGGATAGCAAAGGGGACAAGAAAGCCCTCTGGCAGTGTGGTTCAGGCAGTTTTATAGCCCGCAGGAAGAATGGATATCCTATATAATATCACTCCGTTGAACATTCTTAACAGGGTGACACTGGGAGAACTCTGGAGATTAAAGTGTCATACCTCTCTGACAAGAAAGAATGAAAACTCATTTCCCACTGAGGAGTCATTTATTATTACCCTGGACAAACAACTCTCAAAGAAATTTGCGTCGGAGAGCTCAGCATGCTAAGCAGAAGGACAGTCCAGCTGGGGATGACCTGTTGGAAGAACTCGAGCTGAGCATTTACCACCGGACTTGGAGAAGGTGAACTTACATCGACCTCCACCGCTTGCCTATTTTCCCTTCTCAGGTAAACTCTAATATCCTTTTACAAGAGCAACTCCTGTTCAGTTGCTAGTCAGCCGCAGTTCGCTGCGTCCCTTGAAATGGCCTGGTTGAGTAGCACAAGTTGTAAAGACCAGCTGGGGAGCTCGGGTGGGTTTTTATGTTAGGGAGTCGATGAAAGCAGCAGGCTGAACTGGCCTACTGAGCCTCTAATGTGCATGAGGGGGCCGAATACGGAGAGACGTCCTTTGTTACTCCTTGGCGTGGTACTTAAAAGTGGTCTCTCTCTCTCTAGCTGGGATGGAGAGTTGCAGGGGGTTGGTGGAAAAGTGAACAGCAAGGCTACAGTCTTGGCTTTGGGGTAAAAATGCTTCCGCTCTCCAGTCTGATTTCCAGATTCAGTGCATCTGTTTCCAAAGGGGAACAAAATTCTCCAGGCGTTCCCTGTTGTTCTTCGTTGTTTGCTTGCTTTATCCCGTGCTTTTTATGCAGCATTTCATATGTACTGCCTGTGGCAGTTTTTGAGCCTTTTGCAATTTCTCCACCACATCCCAAGTGAGCCATCCACATGAACAAAAGGCTGCAAGAAAACCACGGCAACGTGAGTGCATACACAATTTGATCCAGTTGTGTTATGGCCCCACAACCTGGAAGGGACACAAGTGAAAGGAGTCGAGGGCCACACAACGTTAGGAACATTATGAAGTGCCGAAATGGGCAGCAAAAGCAAACAAAATTAACTTCCTCCTGTAGATATCTTGCAAACTTAGGTACACAGTTGAACAAACTTCCCACTTTCTACAATGGTGTGTGAACAGGTTTGCAACCCATGCCAGGTGGGTTCCAAATAACTGGTCCATGAACTGACAACAGATACACGCACACTGGTGGCAGTGGCCCTATGGCCACTCCACAAACATAGACACAACCCCCTGCAGAGGCTTCTGCTCTGAGACGGTGTAAAAAGAGAGGGGATCGGGAGGAAGTGGGGAGGTAGCTTCAGGCATGATGTTCGTGGATGCAAAGCCCAAGAGGTCTCAGTGCAAGAGCCACTCTCTGGACATGAGGAATCCCAGCAACGAAGCACCTCAGCCCCAGTGGCAAAGCATCAGCTCACCACAAGTCAAGCAACCATGCAAGAAGAACGGGGCTATCTACTGAGCTACTGATTCGTGCATTACATTGATATTCTCCAACTCGCAGAAGATCTGCTGAAGCTACGCAAGGGCCCACCAAAAAAGCTGAATCTCAAAAGGGGAAGGTTTTCCAAGGCTTTCCTGCACCAGGGGAGAACAGGAGAACGCCCTGCTGGATCAGACCAAAGATCCATCTAGTCCAACACTCCACACACATGGTGACAAACCAGCTGCCCAGAGGATCCGCTGTGCAGGAGGGGTGCAAGACCTCCTCCCGCGCAGCTCCTCAGCAACTAGGACCTCCAAGCATGCTGCCTCTCATGAAGCAGGTAGCACAAAGCCCGCAAGGCTAGTAGCCACGGGTTGCCTCCTCCCTCGTGGAGGAGGTACCATGGAGAGAGATGGTGGCTTTGGCCAAACATGCCTCCTTCCTTGACCTCAGGTATTTCACTTGCACTGCTAAGCAAAAAGTTCATGAATATCTCCAGTGCACTGCTTCCCTCCTGCCCTGTGTCCAGAAGAAAAGCAGAATGGGACACCCTGCGGCACTTTTGTGAGAGTGCTGAACTAAGACTGCGACAGCCGAGCTGACACAAATACTTCTCATTTCGCTACGAACCTGGCCTGGTGACTCTGGGCCTGCCGATTGGTGCATCCCTTCCCTGTGCGCACTGCCCCAGTGGCGATGAATCCCCCACGCCCGCAATCCAGTCCCACAGGCAGGGACTGACCTTGTTGCCTTCCCTTTAGCAACCAAGATTTCATGCCGAGATTGCTTTGCAAGAAAGGGATGCTTTTCTGTGTTTCAGAATGTGACTGGAAGAGACCCCGGTGCTCTCATTAAGAGTATGTTTAGGTTTGCCCTTAATTAATTTACTGACAGGCTTAAAGGGAAGGAAGAAGAGAGGGAAAAATGACAACCACATCCCATTAAGCTCTGTAAACTCCTCTGTAGCCTTTGATGACAGTCTCCAGCCATTACTATTTTTTTCACTCCCCCCCCCCACCCCTGTTTTCTTTCCTTCTTAGCATCACAAAATTGAATCATGAGCATCATGTCACAGGCAATTATTGGAGCCCATTACACAGGCTGAGAGTAGGTGGCACTTAAAGAAATTGCGCTGGCATCAGAAGATGTCAGCAAAGACATCAACAGTCCCTTCTGCCAAGAGGACTTCCTGCAAAGCTATCACTTGAAGTGCCCACTCCTGCCTGATCTTGGAAGCTAAGCACAGTCAGGCCAGGCTAGAATCTGGAGGGGAGACTTGAGTGCTGCACTGAGCAGGGGGTTGGCCCTGAAGGCTTTCTCTTAGGCCCCTTCCATTCTATTCAGTCACAACATTGCCTTTTTCTGTTGAGGGTCGGAAAGAAAATTGTCCCTGAAGCGTCCCTGTAAAACACACATATGTCATTGGTCCATCGTTCTTGGTACTGTGTATAGTGGGGGTAGAGAAGCTTTGGATTACAATTCCCATAGTCTCAGACTATTGGCCATGTTTGTTGTGGCCAATAACTTTTGTCATCCATTCCATGACCTAATGCTGATCTACATCCTTTTTGGGGTCTTTTCCAGTCCTGTCTGGAGATGTTGAGGACAGAACCACGTCTGGCCACCTGTTTTAAACAGGCTGCAAGTTTTGCAAGGATAAATTAAATTCTGATGCATCCTTGCATGGTGGAAGATACCTTCTTAGTGACGGCCTGCTGAGAATGTAGTTTAACCAATGAGGATTGACACAAGTGACCTGTGGGAAATGGAACTCAACCAATTAATTTCAGATCTGGGAACAATAAAGAGGATCTGAGAAGAGAAGTTTCCTGCTTCCCTCTACCACACTTCAGTGTTCCTTTCCAGATGCACTTCTGGATTTAAATGGCAAAAAGTGGCCCATAAAAGCAAACTCAAGACCAAAAGCTTTTAAAAAAAATAAAAGTCAGTGTCTTATTTTCAGTAGCAGAAAACATTCTTCTTAGGCAAACAAACCCTAAAGTGCCGAGCCATCATAACACTCCATATGTCCTGTTTTTCTTTCCATAATTAACTTCCACGTACGTATGAAGTGCTTAGCTATTATATTATGATGATTCTGTTCCCCTCATCGCCTGGTATAGAGCGAGAGATGTGATGCGCTTTGATGTCCTACCCAAATATTTGAAAACCAACAGCATTGTGACGGCAGTGAATTCCTCGCGAAAGTGACAGCCCCAGGGAAACATCAAGGGAGAAGAATTATAATGCGAGGTGGCAAAATAATTGGAGCTGTGAACAGCTTTTTGTCTACGCATGACAGCAGGGAGAATTTGAGGCCCCTCCCTGCTCTAACGTGCTCTCAGAGACTTCTTCTTCAAAGTGCCATCGTGGGGCATTGTGGGAAACATGAGGAACATAGGCCATGGTGAGGAGAACAGAGAGACACAGAAAGGGACAAAGTCTCAAAATGGTGCTAAGATAGAAGACACCGTAACAAGAAGGATGGTTGCTCAGCAGCAAAGCAGGTTCATTCCTCCCATCTCCAGAGAGGGCTGAAAACTTTGAAAGTCCATCTGGACAGTACAGGCCAAGATGGACTAAAGGTTTGACGCATTCTGGGTCTCCAAGAGACCTGTGCCCTTTCAGATGGTCTTCAATTCCAACACCTTTGGCCCCAGACAGCATGGTCAATGATGAGGAATGATGGGAACTATTGTCTGACAAGGTCTTCTTTGTTTGAATCATGATGATTCTGGGATGCTCAGCAAGAGTGGCACTCTAGTTGGTTCAGAACACCCATAGAGCAAGGATTGAATGCCATTTCTGTTTGTCTGGTCAGAGGCACCTCTGGCTAGGAATGTGAGGACACATCTACATTTTGTGCATTGTCAGGTGACTTTCATTCCGTCATCTATTCATGGACGAACTCAGATCTTGCACTAATGCATTCATACACATTTGTGTAAATTCACACTTGTGCAAATTCACAGTCCTGAAAATGTGCAGTTCTCCCCCACAAAATACACACGTCCTACCAAAAGGCATTTTTACATAGTTTGGCCTATGGGGGAAATGAATATTTTGGCTGATCTTTTATTACTTTTCATATTTATCCAGGGCGAACTTTGCATCAAGTTGGGGGAAATAAACGCTAAAGTCGCCTGCCAATCTGAAGAATCCATATCAATCTGAAAAGCTAAATCCTTTAGAGTTCATTGTGGATTTCTCCAAGAGCCCTACCTCTGTCTCAAGGCAGGCCAAATGAAACCCTAAGATCCAAGCCCATCATTACTTTCGTCTTTCCTAGAATGCAATATTTTGTTGAGAACCTTCGAGCCTCTTGAGAGAGCTTATCGTTGATCAGCATTCTGCTTTTTTTCCATCATGAGTTATTGCTGCTTTCATTCCCCCAAACTTTCAGAAACAAAGCCCTGTATTAGGAAACATTTGTGCTCTAACAGCAGCATAATATTATGATAATACTTCCTGACTCCAGGGATGAAGAGAGGTAATGCCGCACAAGGGTGAGCTGCAACAGGGAGGCATGCTTAGTAGAAACAAAACAAGCCCAGCTGTAAAACGTTATCCCCATTTTGGTGTGATAGCTGAAAGGCCCGGAGAGTGTTGTGTTGTCCCTTTGGGAGTGGACAGCCCTCAGTCTGATGAAACTCAGTGATTGCATCTCCCAGTCACTTTCAGCAAGGTGGCTTTCAAAACGTCCTGGGCAAGACCCTGAAAACCACCATCCATGGCCCCAACCCTGCCGTTGCCCTGCCTTTGTCAGCAGTTGCTCCTTCCCCTCATCTGCTTTCTCCTCTTTGTTGCCACTGGCTTGTTAGTGGAGCGGAGAACCACTGAGCAAGTAGGCGATTGTAACTATGGTCATTAGGAAGCTCTGAGAAGAAGTTTGGAAGCCTCTGCCTTCTCCTTGCCTACTAACAGGGCTGGATATTCCTTATGATCATTAAACCCTGATGTTCTTTTATGAATGTGTTGCTTTCAAGGAAGAATAAACTAGCAGGATCATCTGACTCACTCGACCAGCATAGCCCTTATTCTTTTCTTCCCATGCTCCCGCTGCTGCTGCTACGCTCAGCCAAAACAAATGGGGAGGGGAACATCCGATGCAGCTTGGAGAAATAGTATATGGCACTTTGAGGAGCTATAGAGAGATATCATGTTGTTGGGGAAAAGTTTCAAGGGGCCATTTAACACATTCCTGAGTAATTCAGAAGACCCCTTTCTGCTGCTACCATTTATACCATTGCAACCTGCTTCTTCACCTGCCTCTTGCTTAGGTCCAGAGATAAGGGAAAGCGGAAGATGCTCCCCTTTCTACCTGGCCACCGCCTTTCTGCCTGGCAAGGAAGGAAGTGATACCCAAGATGAGGAGAAGGAGGAGAGGCAAGAGCAGGTGGTGACAATGGCCATCCCCAGGGGATGTAGCCTCACTGGGGAAGGGGGGCCATCAAAGTTGCATCATCCCAAAGCCCTCGGCGTCCTGGATCTGACCCCGGACTGCTGTTTAAACATGTTCTGCATTCGTTGCTGAACACAAATGCTTGTCCGTCCCCTTTGGTGGGAAGTCGAGGCTCATCCTCAGATCACAGAAATCCTTCAGCTTTTCTAACAAAGCAATGCGCATGGCCCTTACCAGCCACTCCGTAGCAAGTTTCATTTCTATGATAAGGCATGTCCCAATCAGCATTTCCTCTGCATGGTATTTGCTATGCCACTGGATGGGATTATATATATTGATTTGAGTCCCATTCCCCACTATGAAATATTTAAGGTTGCTCTTGGAGAGATGATTTCTTAGGCATGTGGGGTTTTTCTATCAAGTTGATTCAGATACGCAGGCCCATGTGCCCACACGGATATGACCATCTCAGAAAGATGGGACAGACGACTGAGCAAGGCATATCATGATTAATTGTCACATTAGCATTCCGGCTCCGAGATGTTTTGCCGTACACAGTGCTCGTTGCTAGGGCTATGATCACAGCTTCCGAATTGTCTTATTAACGAATCTGCATCCGCAGTATTGATCCCTGATTTAAGAGGGATTACGCCATGCCTCAGCTCGGGGACCAAAGCTCTGCAGTTAAATGCCAGCATCGCATCTTTTAGAGAACAAAGCCTCCTGCCCCATCATGCGTGAGATGCTTTGTCGCTGCCACACACTTTGGAAACAACTTCCGTTTATATGTGGAAGTTCACTTTTGAGTGTCAGCTTCAGAGGCATGTCGAGGAGCACTGCGAAAGAGGGCTTCTCCGTGGCCAGTCCCTGGGTGAGAGGCTCCTTGGCGAGGGAGGCCAGTTGGGCTCCCACGCCCCTCTCCTTCTTTGGGTGAGCGAAGGTCACTTTCTTCAAGTGGGCCTTGGAGATGCCCACTGTTGTCGTGTTTTTCATGCTTAGAATATATTCGCTTCATGTTCTGTTGGTGATTCTGAGCCCTCCTGGGTGCCATTTTCAGCGGAAAGGTGGGCCACAAAGCAAACCAAGACACGGCCCAACCAGTTGCGTGCTCAGTCCCCAAACTCAGAGGCCTACAAGCTTCCAGTGCAGAGCAAGGGGTTCCCCCTGTGCAGTTGAGCTAGAAGGCCATTTTCAACCATCTAGCTGAGGTTCTTCAGAGGGTGGGGGAAGGAGGCTGGAGTGCGAACAGGATGCCTCCTCTCCCAGAGGCCCCAGTGTCCTTCCCTCCTGGGCTTCAGAACACCCCCTCCTCCCAGTGCGCAAGGATGCTTCCTCAGCCTCAAAGAGGCAGCCAGCAAAGTTGTTCCCATGCTGGTTGTGGCTGGGGAAGAGGATTGGGAAGCAGATTTCTGGCTCCCCAGTTGGAGTTCTCTCCCTCCACTCTCACATCTGGCAATCTGATTCACCAGGTGACATCTAGGGGCCCTCAGAGCACTCTCCGAATACATAAGAAAGGTAGCTGGGCTGAGAGGCCTCAGCAGGTGAAAAGTGCAAGAACAGGAGGTACCCCCAGATCCTCCCATGTCAGGGCTTAGGCTAGATGAAAGTCCCCAATATCACAATCTGAGTCAGTAAAGGCCGAGTCCGAGATGGCAGCCCGGAGAGGCACAATTCCAAATGGCAACCACTTGGTCCCCTTAGTAAAATCCAGCTTAATGCAGTATAAATTATCCTCTCTCCCTCTTTTTTAAAAAAGCAAACAAACAGAATTTAATCAGGTTTACTGGCATCAGCTTGGCAATTTCTACTTCAGTGCAACTTTTCAGAAGGTTTCAACATAAAAGGTCTTTTAGTTCAAAGTGAAAAAAAGAAAGAACGGGTGTATGATTTCTTCTTCTTTTCTGGGAAAGGCAAGATATGAATAGAATAGATTTCCCTTCCAAAAAGAAAAAAAAAGCCTTCAGACATTAGGCTGCTTTGAACAACCAAGAAGTCAAGTAGTGTATCAGAGTCACAGGAAATTGTCGAATATTCTTTCCTTCTATGGTGTGTGTGTGTGTGTGTGTTTAGAACAACCTCTCTCTTTTTAAGCTGATATGGAACTCTCCCAAGTTTTCCTGCAAGTGCACCACAGTCAGCAGAAACAGATAGATATTGTTGTGGAACTAGCAAGGTTAGATTTGAGGAATCCTTGGACATGAGACCAAGAGGTTACTCCAAGAAGATGATCAAGCTGCCCACTCCCAGACACTCTTTCCTGACATGGTATCTTTCCTGACTTGGTGTCCTCCAGAAGTTTGTGATTATGACTCCTACCATTCCTGATTTTTGGCCAAGTTGGCAGGGGCTGAAGGGAGCTGAAGCCCAAAATATTCGAAAAAAAACAAGTGGAACATGGATAGATTACTAAAAAGAATAAATAAATAAAATAGCTATGCAAGGCAGAATCAAGAGCATGGATGGTTAGAAGACAGATTTTGAAATGCTTTGGAGTTCAACTCTGAGAAGCTCCCCGATAAAACCAAATCAGTTGTAGGACAGGATAAATCAGATGTCGCTCTCTCTCTCTCTCGCTTTCCTTTCGGTGTGGGGAGAGACAATCTCTGAGTTTCCTTTTTCTTGTATATCCCCCTTTTTCTTCTTTACTGGAACACTAGTGATTTGTGGAAGTAAACACCTCAGTTTATTATGCGTCCACAGTAAGGATCAAACCTGTCCTTTTTGTTACTCTTTCAGCTATAACAACCCAATTTCAAGTATCCTTGCATAGGAGAGGAAAATAGACTTGCAAGGAGTGGCTATTTATGTATTTGTTTATTTTTTAAAAATTGCTCAAAAATGGAAGGGATGTGATTCTTTTGGCCTCAATAATTTATAGCTCTGTTAACTTTCTCCAAAGCATTTCTTTGATCTAATAAGGCTATTGTTCTCTTTCTCCTGAGTTTTTTGGGAAGGGATGAAGGGAAACAATAATAATGGCTTTGAAAATAAGGACTCAGCAATGAGATCACAGTCTGAGGCCACCTCATCCCAGATCCTACCTCGGTCTTTTGGCCCTTTTGATCCTTTCCACACCAGGGAGGTTCAGACTTGAAAGTTCCTTCACTACACTCCAACAGAAGAAGTCAGAAATGGGCTGGTGCTCTGACTTCATGGGTGGGAAATGTGCAGTCATCCAGTTGCCATCCGACTGCAACTTCCACAGCCAGCTTCAGCATCTGTCCTTCCAATGACCAGTCAGGGTAGTTTTCCTTGAGGACTGAAACACAGTCTATACTTCCCCCAGCAACCCCTTAGATGCAATCATTCATCCCACCACCCTTCCTGGCCAGGTGAGATAAGCCAGAAAAAGGATGGAGAAAACCTTGTTCTTCACAAGCCATCACCGGATGGGCGAACTGTGCTAAAGCTCAGAAGAGCATCGCTCCCGCTTTCTCCCTTTCCTCAGCTTTCTCACCGTCTCCCAGATCCAGGGATGCCCGCTTTGCATCCTGACAGTGGAAGACCTTAATGTAAACAACAGAACAACATTCCAGGGAGTACTTAAGGCAGTGGGGATGTGACAGGAAACTGCCCTGGGTGGAAAATCCACCAGCTTCCCTGGTTTTCGGCTTCCTAGACTCCGGCCCACATAGCAGGAGCCGAGGGTCTGAGTTCGTGCTGAGTGCACCCAGGGTCCATTGGGTGCTCATCAGGAATCAAGCTCATGATTGGCCATCAGGAATGGTGGGCAGCCAAAATGCTCAGAAATCCCCTTTCCCCCATGTGCCACCTCTGCCACCAGTGGCAGTGATGGGGATGTGCCCTCTGGGAATGGTGTCTGGGGAAGTTCCTGGTTATGCAAGGAGGGGTCCATGAATGCTTGCAAACTACTTCTAGGCTTGGCTCTCTTCCTTAGAAAGGGAAGATCATTGGAAGAGGTCCAACAAGCAACCGCAAACCAGGTTAAGGAGAGACTCAGCAAATCCCTAGTAGGTAGTTCTGCTGCAGGATTTCTGGTCTCTCTTTGCGGTGCTTCTCTCTCACTGTTCTTGTTCACTGGGACCAGGCCATGTCACTAGTCCTCATGACAGGATTCTGCTTGAGGAAATCATCTTGAGTTTATTCCTGCCAAGAAGTTGCTCCATTCATGTGTATTATCAACATCCACCTAAGCACTGCATCTTTCACTCCACCCACCCACAATCAATCTAAATTATATGTCATGTACAATATAACAAGTACTTCACTATGCCTAATACAGATATAAACACTCTGTAGAAAATGAAATCCCTGGAAAAGAACGGTGGAGCGATGAGGTCTCCAGATGGAATGCATTGTTCGGCAAGCTGAGCTGATCTTTACAAATTGCAAATATAGGGAAAAGTCTCCCCAAAGACTGGTTATTATTTTCTAATCGTAGGGGGAAAAGACTGCCTATTATTTTGTAATGATAGGGGAAAAACTGTCCTGATTCATCTTACTTCCCAAACAGCTTATCACAATGTAGCAGCTTGGAAAAGCCAAAAACTCAATTATTTACAAAAAAAAAAAAGGAAAGTGGGGGCGGGGGGGAAATTTCCCTTGGAAAGGCCAGCTTCACTGATGCACAAAATTCATTGGATTAATTCCAGGCTCTGCTGCTGTGGAAATGCTAAACTTTTAAAGGATGTAGCCTAGGTGTTTGACTTGTGGGTGGGCATGTCTTAATTGAAGAGAGCAATGCTTGGCAGCCGAACCAACCTCCTATTCATATAATCCTTGGAGTGCAGAATAGGTGGGCCCAGGTACCTCTGCTCTGTGACAATAGTGTACTTGTCCATCCATACATACAATCCATTCCATTCCTTTCCCACACACATGCAATGCACACAAAGTCGTTGCCAGGTACACCTCTCTGGGGAGTTCATTCCATAAGCATAAAAAGGACCTCTTCCCCTTACTTTGCAAGCAAGTTCTGGAGAAGGATCCCCAATATGACCTGGGCAGGTACCTTTGGGATGAGGTGATTCTTCAGATAACTTCAATCTGCAAAATGGGCATAAAAAGCTACAATAGGGTGGTAAATTGGTCCTTCCTCCTCTTACCTTTTGCCCCACTTCCTTTACACCCCCAAAAGAGATCTAGGAAGACTTTCAGGCCTTCCTGAGAAGAATGTTTGCACTCCTGAACTACAGCTGTGGAGCGTTTTGATTGCCCAAGGCTACAGTCCCTGGGAAATTGCAGGGGCTGTAAGGTTGCTCCTGAAACACGCTCATGATAATACTACTACAAATATCTATTAGTAGCATTAACCTGGATCTTGTTCCTTATTAATCTTCATCCTTAACGCTGATCATTATCAACGTTCAACGTTAATTAATGTTTATCCTGCATACTCGCCCAGCGTAACAAAAGCGAGATTTGAACCGTGTCTCTGTCACTTCTGAAGTTCGACAGGAAGAAAGGGATATTGTAGCCACACCATTTCAATTAGGCCATCTCTGAGAAATCTGCCTTTTTGACAACAGGTAGGGGACATTCACATTTTGTAAAATGATCCAGAACAGATGAAAAGGAAGTGTGAAATTGCTGAAAGAGACTGCAGGCGATGAAGGACTATCTCTGCATGTGCTTCATGCATAAGCTGGAAGAGGGAATAATGCCGTTTATACATTATTTCCTAACACAGCTACACAGTATATCACTGCGAAGTCAGTTTTCCACCATGGCAAGGTGCTCCCTCTTTCTCATTCTCCCTCCCTCTCCCTGCCTCTTTCTTTGTGCAACCTGAGTAGAAATACCTGAGATTGTAGGCAAACCATTGCTCGGGGCAGATGGTTTGCCTTGTGTGGAGAGACTCCGAACTCTACTAAGCAAATGGAGGAGCTTCTGATGTTACCATTTAAGCCAACTTTTATGCAGAAATTTGAGGGGTGGGCTCTAACTTTAAAAGGTCATAAAATACAGAAAATGTCTGTCAATGCAGAAATAGGAAACCGAATGCATAGAGCTTAAATAACTAACCAGACCTGCTAAAACAGTTGATATAAGTCATCCGCACACATAACCTCGCCCCCATGTGGGATTTATATTGCCAAATAGTGATCCATCTAACTGATCACTCTTTGGTAGTATGAGCTGCAGGAATGGGGAGAGCAAGTATAGATGAAAGCTGGAGTGGGTTAAAGTCCTCCTACAAGCCATGCCTTGAAGTCCCCTGCTTACTACTTCCTACACTTTTGAAGTCACATAATCTTTAGGCCTCCCTGTCTGCCCTCATGCATGGACAGACCTCTTATTCCGTCCACTGCAAACAGAAGAGCTGCCAACAGTCTTTGAGGGAGGCTCTCTTGACAAACATTAAACTGCTTCTCTGCAAACTTTGTAAACTGATAGCATTGCCACAGGGAGCTTTTCTACAAGATAAAACGTGTAAGTGGTCAAACAGCATTAGTTACAGAACCACGCCGAGGTCAATAGAGACGTAGCTGAGGAACGCATCTGACCATTGGGGACTTAATTTAGTTCATTATACGGCACGATTTGCTGATCCCTCTCTTCCATAATTACACAACTCTTCCTAACACTCGAGCGAGCGTTGCTAAAGCTGTCTGCGGAGCTGCTGTAAACTCTTAGCTGTAATTATCCTGCTATTCAAAGTCCTTGTTTTCTCCTATTATTGCATGAGTGGAGTCCAAACCACTGGAAATGCTCTCACAGTGGTTCTACTCTGCATGGAAATTACCTCCCATCCCTTGGCTGCTTCACACATTCATGGTGAGCAATTGTTCACTACTGGATTGGGTGGTGGATCAAGCCATGGGAGAAGGCTGAGTGTGTATCCTGGTGGCAGAGCCCAGCTCCTGTGGTTCACTCATTCATTTGCTGCATCCACATACAATTCCATATCTAGACAGCTTCCAGGGTGCAAATAAGGCAATGGTGAAACAGACAACCATGAAAACATGCATTAAATACAGGATAGCATTAAAAATATGGCCACTTAGCAAGAAAGACTTACCAGATCTTCAGCAGGAGCCCAAAACAACAAGTGCTGCAGCCTTCCTGACCTTCAGAAGCAGGGAGTCCATAGAAGTGGACACCAAAGGTTCTTCTCTGGGTGGATACCAATCAGTCCAGAGGTCCATGCAGGACCACCAGAAGAATGTCTTCAAATGTCCTCAGTGACTGGACAGGTTGGTTAGGGAGAAGGCTGGTCCTGGTTGGTCTCCCAAGTCTGATGGTCCCAGTTGTTTGGGCTTTGTGCAGAAGGATCACAGCCCTAAATCTGGCCTGGTAGTATATAGAGTAGGTGCAGCTCCTTCGCTGAAAAGGGGCAGTTCCTCTCAGCAGCAGCTTCCTGCCCCACATAGAGGTGCCATAAGTCTGTGTTCAGTCCCCAGCATCTCCAGATAGGGCTAGAGGAGACTCTTCCCTGAAATGCTCCTGAGTTGCTATCCGTCAGCATTGCAATATTTGAGCCGCTAGACGTTTTGGCCTAGAACCTGCATGTTACTGCAGATGTCTATGGGGGCTGGTGAGTGGTGGAAGCCAAAGCATTTGGAAGACCACAGGTTACCCTGTCCTCAGATAGGCAGTGCTGAGCTTGCAGGGTCTGTTAAACTGGTCTGTTCGAGGTCAGACTAGATGGCCCAGGAGACCCCTTCTGACTCGCTCTATTTCTATGTTTCTGTGTGTAAGGGAACTTCTCTGAATTCTGGTTCATACAAGAGCGGATGCCAATCTTCCCAGCTGAGAGATGCTCTGCACTGGAGGGTGGAGTTCTGTGAGAAGAAGCACTTATGTAGCAGATGATGTTCAACCTGCCTTCTGGTTCTCTACCAGACCTTGAGCAAAGCAGGTGCTTGCATGCCGTTCCTGGTTCTCTACGATCCAGACAGATGTTTTCGTGCACTTCCACTCCTGAAGTGTGGCTAATGAGGAACTCCTCAGCCACCTCCATTATCCAAGAACTACTTGAAGAGGGAATTTGATGGCCACGGAGGAATTTAGGCACTGTGGTGGACACCTTGGCGTTACTGGAGATGTGGAAGTCTGACATGTGAGAGTCATCCTGATTCTTCTTCTCATCCTCCAAGGAAATTCCAGGTTCCAGGCATGTGAAGAGCTGAACCTTGACAATGAACCTTGTCATTACTAACACATGTTCTACTTGGTAATGTCTCTCCACCTCTACTCCATCCTTTCAACCAGCCTTTTCCATATGCAGGGCTTTTAGTCCATCACTCCTCTCCTCTTGACTGCTCATTGTGAGGACGCTTGCTCCCCAGTGAATGAGAACATTAACACAAACCCAGCCTTCAGCTTTGAGTTAAATTAACAATCTTTGTCTGTGTAAATGCAGTATATTACCTCCAACTTCCAAATTCAAGTGAATTGAGAATGCATAGACAGGAAAAGCTGCAGCAAGGTTTGCTAGCACAGTTGTGCAAGTCATGAGACCAATTACAGACCCTTTGTTGAAATCTTGATTCTGTCCAATATTCATTAGCACTTTGCACTTTCCATTACATTCTCCTCCTCTTCTCTTTGATCAATTCAGTTGGTCAATTGATGCAATGCTTCATGACCAGCCTATGAATACATAGACGCTTTCCTAAAAGCAATTCAACCAGAAACATGCTGAAACATTTTATGTCGTGTCCTACAATACAGAAGACATTTCTCTGCTTGAAAGTCTGTCCAAGAACAGTCCTCTAACTGAAGTATTTCTTCTAAGGGCCAATTCTGGTTTGAGGATCAAATAGAAAAACAAAAACATAAGAAGGGTGAGGATTGATGCCTTAAGGTTGCCCATGAAGAGATAGGACAACTGGACCACACAACTGGAGTTGTTAGCACAACTGGATGATTGCACTGCATTCCAGTATTCATCCTCTTCATGGTATGCACAATACATTAACTGATAGTTAAATGTGTGGACTTGCTACATTGATCATTACAGCCATTTTACATAGCAGGTTAGGAGGGTTTAGGCCAGCAATGGTCCACTCACACCCAAGTGGGCATCACTTGCATTTGCAGTCATCAAGCATTGAAGGTCATGTGCTGCCCCATATTTAACTCCTAGAGGTGCTCGTCAATAGCCTCTGGACACCAATAAACTGGAAGGTGTCCAGAGCAGGCTGGCCAAGATGTTGAGAGACCTGGAGACCAAGTACTGTGAGAAAAGGTTGGAAGTGTTGGGACGTGGCCATGTTGGTGGAAGGAGAAGCCCAACGCACCTGATGGTGAATCAGCATTTCACGTGTGTTTTGCTTCACGTGTGTTTTGCAGATGTCAGGGCAGCCTTCAGTCTGTCATCCACCCAGCAGATAGACTTGAAATGTGCACAGATGGATTTGTAAGTATTTGTGTAAATTCACGATCCAAGGTGTGCTCACTGCAAACTATGCAAATCACTCCAGTATGTGTGTTTTCACATCTTAGTCTACAGGGTGGTTTGCATTTGTACTGAGTTTATACAAAAATAGATAAAATAACAAGAATGTTGACAAGTCCTGCAGAATTCATGCATCCTTGAAAAGTCATTCTGCTGCAGAATCCATGGGTCAGACAACCCATTTGAGTTCACTAAACAGTCCACTAAGATCTCCAGGTGGGCACCCAGTTGTGGAAAGTTGGAGTAGCATATACTGGGATAGATGGTGTAAAGGTCTGGCACAATATAAAGCAGGTGGATGTGAGAATAATTGCTTAAAAATTTGGACAAAGCTTTTCTTTTAATTCTCCTCTGAACTGTTAAGACTCAAAGAAAGATGGTTGCCATGGTACAATACTGTACTAAATGGTACAATTAAAATATTTAAGATTTGAGAACAAGTACATTTGGTTCTTGCATTCTTAACAATGCCTTGCTGAATTTAATGGGGTTATATAACCTGCGGATTATGGAATCAATGGCAAACATGTTTGGATCACCCTTTTCCACTGAAAGTGGACTTCCTATTTTCAAAGGCCCAGCCTTCCAACAGCCAGACCAGGGATAATGGAGAAAATTTGGAAATACCCCCCCACCGCCCACCAGGGAATATTTGGGAATCTGCTGGCATTAAAGAAAGGTTAAGCTACATGTCATTTTGAACTTTCTATGTGGAATGATATTAGTACAGCTCTGAACCAGAATGAAGTACGCAAAAGTTGGAAAGAGATGTTCTGAGGAGGGCTATCACGGCCTTATCCAGAACAGGATATTATTATGGACATGTGAGAAATCTGCTAGAAGCTTCCTCAGATTCCAGTTCAGAGTCAGCCCTCTGTAGTGCAGCTCAGGCGGAAGACCTCCTTCTCCAAGTTGGCCTGTGATTTGCACTTGTTAAACATGCTAAAGAAAAGTACACACATTGCACTCTGACGATTTATTTTTCAGCTTCCTAGGTATGCAATTTGCATGGGCTGTCTTAGAGACGGAAATCCACAACAAACTATCAAAACATAACTGGTCACTGGGCAGGAACTCCATCAAGCTCAAATGAATCAGATTTCCAGAGCAAGCACATCAGTAGATCTTAGCACCCACCCTGGAGTGGAGAACGCAACTTTAAAGGGAGAAGTCACTGTTTGCTGGGCTAAGGCGTCAATGGATCTGGGGCAGGGTCAGTGGGTAGAATGTCAATTATGTCTTCCTGGTAGATGTCAATCATGAAGCTCTCTTTATTGAGTATACACCAACTGGCAGTGGATCTAACAGGGCTTCAGGTGGAGTACATTCCCAGCCCTATTGGAGGTGCCCAGATTGAATCTTGGACCTTCTTCATCTGAAGAGGTGCTCTAACACAGGACAACAGGAGCTCCCAACCAGTTCTCCCATAAAAGCATGCCCACTATTCATCATTCTTGCTTCCTGGATGAATTGGAATTAATGGGCATCTCATGTCACGCTTTCCTGTTTTCAGTGCGGAAAATATGGTACGTGGAAAAACAGTGTCACCAGAAGATCCAGCAGCTATTCCATTCAGGATGTTGTTGCAGACAACATCCAAGCTTTGCATGAAGGATTTATCAAGCCACCAAAATGTCTCCTTGATCTCACCGCTGCTCAGAGGTTTGTCCAGTGTTGGAGTAATTTGGGCCAGCATAATGATGCTTGATTACCAAGGCACTGATAGTTGAGTGGAGCATAGCAATTTGGACAAGTCAATTCCCCTTTGATGTCGGATCTGGATTGTTATGGGCCTTATTAGGATAATCCTTTAGCCAGCTCATTGAGAAAGCATCACAGAAGTACCCACCAACCAAATCCTGAACTTGCTCATTCCAAATGCAGTTTCTGTGAAAGGTACCAGCTGAAACATAACTGTGATATGTGGAGCTTCTTTACTAACATGTGCATTGTTGAAAAATGAAAGGAATTCATGTCCAAATCAGATCAGGTACATTCAGGGAAGTGGAGGTCTAATTCTAGAAGAGTGTGCAGTTGCCTGAGATGAACTTGGAGATGGGACTCTGAAGTACACAGTTTATAATCTATATCCTACGATGCTGGAAAACCAAACCCTGCATGATAACACACACAGGGCCTACATCCAAGGGTGGCCAAGGCTGGACACTTACTGAAGCTCAGAATCCCACCAGTAGGAGCCTTCTGGCGTTTATTTCTTTAGGCAAAATGAGAATGGTCCTTCTTCTACTGCTACTGTTCATTCTCCTCCTCCTCCTCTGCAACCTGCTTGTTCGCTTGCATCTCACCTGGACAACAGCAGTGGTAAGAAGAAAGATGGGGAGATACCTCCTTGCTTTTAGACTCTCTGTCAAGCAGGCAAATGAGGAGAAAGAGAGGGAAAAGGAGCCAATGCAATGAATGATAGTGGCTCCATCCCTGAAGGGGCATTGAAGGTGTCTTGCCAAAGGCCTTTCAATCGCTGCACATTTGTGTGTATGCATACACATGCGTGTGCGCACACACACACCATCCTGCTGTCAATGGATTCTGTGGTGTCTTCTTTTTTTCCCTCTTTATTTAGCAGCATAGCATGAAATTGTTATCAAGATGCAAATGGTAGCAATGATTATGTTAGAGTAATTGTGTTGTGCTTTGATGGTATTTGCAAAATATAATCCCCTTATACAAAATGCATGTGATTAATAAAAGATGAGCATTTTTAATTCGGTTGTCCTTGCCCTTCCAAATCCTACTTATCTTTAACTCTAGCTCTTTTTTTTCCAGGCCATCCATTATTATTACAATTGCATTCATAAATCTGGTTGTTGAATCATGACATCAATTACACACCCGCAAACACACACACACACCACCCATGTCGCTTTCAAGTCACTTTTCCTTTTCTACATGGCATCCCAGTCACCTAATATGATCGTGTTCCGCTCCTTATGGAGACTTTCTGTTCTGGTGAGGGAAAATATACTGCTGGTTCTTTGAAAAACCGAGCGCTCCTTTCATAACCTCAGAAAAAGACAAAACAGGCAAGAGAGTCACCTCTTTGACATTCCACACAAAATAACGTCTTTCCCTCTAGCTTTCAAGAGCATTGATTTGAAAACTCACCGGAGTCAACCAGAGGTCTCTGGCTGCTCTGTGAGACTTAAGCTCTGATTTCTGGCTGCGGGAAGGAAAAGAAAGAGAGGGGAAGAGCTACTCCTTATAAACAGAGACAATCAAAACAAACAAGTCCTTGTGCAGAAAAAGTGAAATGGAGAGCCGAAATCTACAAATGGAACTGTTAAAATGGTGACTTCCTTCTCCTTCCTTCTCCTTCCTTCCTTCCTTCCTGAGCACATGTTTGAACACAATCCCCAATAAGTACTTAAAAGCACAATCCATGCATCAAGATGCTACAGTTGTGTTTTGGGTCTGCATTTTGTCAAACTGCATTGCAGGCTTTGTTGGGCAGATTTTGGTAGGAGGAGGAGTGGCAAAATACAGTGCATGTCAAAGCATGTTGACTCAGAAGTAAGGGCTACTCTGCTCACCCAAAAGACTTACTCTTGGGTCATGGCTTTAGGGTACTGAAGCCCTATAGTACAGTCCTAACCATGGTTACTCAGACATAAATCCCATTGTGCTCAGTTGAGCTTCTGCCCGAGCAACTGAATTTCGGACTGCAGTTTTGAAGACCTCCAGGGTTTAGTAGAGCTCCAGGGTTGCTGAGTAGCAGCCCTCAAATTGAAGGGGCAATGGGGCTGGACCATTGCATGCACCATCCCCATGTCCTGCCAGCTGTGCCCTTGATGGCACAGTTCCTGGGTCTTACTTGGAGATGCACGGCTGCAGAATGTCCCTGAGAAATGGGAAGCCCTGGCCACTCCTTGCAAATACAAGCCCTGTGCCCTCACCTCTGCACCTGGCAAGACGTGGCCAGCAAGCAAACTGGGCAGGTGGGCCTGCCGTGCATCACCTGTTCCGTACCTTGATATGTGATGCACATTCATTGGACCGGGTGGCGGGGGGAGGGTCGGAAGGAGCAAATCCAAGGATAATGCTGATCCTTCTGCATTATCCTCTCCAATTGCATAGGTGCCAATACACTTGTCTCTCTATATTTGCAATATGTGTTTTATCTGTAAACAGTTAATACCAGATTCCCTTACAGATTTCCAAGCTGCAGCAGCACCCCTGCTAACTTCCTCACTCAGCACAGCATGCATCTTCTGCGGTCCAATAATAATGAGGAAAGTAATTAATTACCAGTGGAGCTAACAGACAACACGAGTGTTTTAGCAATCAGAACAAATTACTGTAGGGGCAAATAACAAGTATAATAAATTCTGGCAGCCCTGTGAATTTGCACATAGAACGCCCCCCTCCCCACAAAAGGGGGCTCTCTTTGAAGGGTTTACCTCTTTAAGCTGGTATTTTGAAGGAGGCAATTGTAACTGATCGATGGATTGATCAAACTCTACATTATGTCGTGTTTTTAGCAGTGTTGTTTTAGCTGCATGCAATGCTTCCCATTGGTTTTCTGTATGAATTGATGGCTGCCCTGATGTTTTTACCTTCAAGATCTCTGCTTTGCAGAGCTGGTTTTTGTTTCTAAGCTCTTTTATTTGCTTCTTTATTGCGTCTTGCTTTACTGGAACTGCAATTTTAATGTATAATTTTGGACATTGTTCTTTTTTGATGGATACATAGAATGCACATCTATCTCTCTGTCAGCTGTTTGCCACGATGCCCTGCATGTTGGGTAAACTATTTTATTCATGTAAATACTTATTTCTTATATTTAAACCCCACATTTTCGGGAGGAGGGCTGTCTGCACATTTTCCTGTGCCAGCCCATAAATCCATTCTGTTTTTTGCCTGAGTTAATCAGTGCTATTCTTTAAAAAGTGGGAGTTTGCATATAAAAGCATGTTTAAATATTTGCTTTTAATCATTTTTTAAATGCACTTGTTGGAGAAATCCTGCCAGATATGATGTGGAGATGCAGGGACAGATAGAACACCCCACGCTCAGTCCCGCTGAAAGGAGAAGGGTGGGAGGACTACCCTGCTCTCCCTGCCTGACCTCGGCTGGCTGGATTGACTGGCTGGGTTCAGTGAGAGATGTCTTTCACCACCTCAGTGGCTGGTCTGGAGGGGACTCCCAGCATTATCCCTGTTTCCAGTGTGGGAGCACCATTCAACAAAGCCAGCCAATGGCCTGGCATGCTTGGCCTTGCTTGGGCACAAGGCACTAAGGGCATTTGGGTTTGGGCCTGGACTTCAACTCTCGGGAGACACACTCCAGTAGCACACAAGGTAGAAGACAGAAGAAGGGGACCTCAAATACCAAAAGCAGGGCAAGGGAAATGTAAGTCTATCTTCGCTTGAAGCTCTTGCACCCAGTGACTAGGCTTAAGGAGTGGCTTTTCAACTTTACAGAATGGCATAAAAAGCCAGGTAACCATGAAGGGCTGGCAAGCAGAGGAGAGGGACAGGGGAGGGCAGGAGGACCAACTAGGTCCATGGTGTGTGTATGAGTGATGCTTGGAAACTGAAGTGAGGGGTCAAGCTCCGAGGCCCTGCTTTGCAAGTGGAAGGTCCCTAATCTGAGCCCCAGAAGCCTCTCCAAGTAGGACTAGGAAGGGATCTTGCCTGAAATCCTGGAGAGCCACTCTCAGGTGGTACTGGCCATACCATACTAGATGAAGATGAGGCTGCTCCCTCCATTCCTATCCCCTTTCCCTCCAAAAGTGAAGCACTTTCCCTGTTTTAGGAAGATCCAAGACATTTTCTGATCCTTGAATGGACTCCCAAGTAACCATAGGTACTACAAATGCATTTTACCCTAGATTTCCTATTTCCTTTTATTTTGGTTTTAGCCAAGTTCTGAGTGATGGAACTGGGGAAGCAGGAATTCTGGGGAATAAGTGCCTTCTGATCTTTAGCTTGCTGTAAGAGGTACAGATCAGGTCTGTAACAGAACATGGCACCATCTAATTCCTCAAGCATTCTTGATCTAAGAGTAATTGTCAGGGCCCTGACATCTGGGCAGCTGTTTTCTCTCTTCCCCTGTTGTTTAACTGAAGAGATTAATGGAATCCAGTGCAAGGGAGTTGTTGGAGAAACTAAAACTCTGTAGGAAGTTCAACCTGGTGAGTTGATGCCATGTTCCTTTGAACCAGACAAGAAGTTTACATCCAGGTGCTTCTGAAAACAAGGGTATCTGTGCTGGTTAAACAGCTAGCCTTGAATCCGTATTCAGATGACGCAATGGTTGTTCCCCATTGTCAGTGTTATTTTCTAAGTGCAGCATTGTCTGCAAAAGTGCCATTGATGCTGGAGAGGTGCCCTGAAATACTAGCTTGCTTTTTGGTCATTTTTTATTTCTCCACCTATGTTTCCTCAAGGTTACCTATTTCAAAGAGCTCAGGAAGACTTTCAGACTATCTCAGTGAACTCAGGTAATTTTATTGGATAAATGCAACTTGATGCAGGCCTGGGTCTCTCTGGTGGCCATCAGAAGAGGTGAGCGGAAAACATCTGCTGAACTGGTCCACCAGTTGAAGATTGTATTGTCAAAGATGGTCTCCACTACAGGTTAAGGACAGAGGATGATTTTGGTATGGGCTGAGGATGATAGTCTTCATTTTTAGGGTCCAACATGGTTTCCCGACCTGCTCCTTAGCTTCCAAACTATGAAGACTGTCTCTGTCTTTCCTTGCTGTATCACTGATAATCAGGAAATAGTCTTTGGGCCCATACCTGAGCATAGCATGACTACATGGGGGGAATTCAGTGGTGTGACCCTTATAAAATGCAACTGTTCAGGCCATGTTCACGAAAGCTGATAATCATCAAAGCAGAACGTAAACAGAAAATCCAGACTCTTCTAGCATTTCCATTTAATGACTTCTGCACCATAATTTAAGACTCTCTCCTGATTGGTAGTCAGCCAAAGTCCCATTACACACCACTAATCTCAGTGCAGGGGCGGTGCAGAGAATACCAAAAAGGATGATCTTTAAGGTTTTCTCTCTT
This sequence comes from Varanus salvator macromaculatus, assembly GCA_023646645.1. Lineage (NCBI taxonomy): Eukaryota > Metazoa > Chordata > Lepidosauria > Squamata > Varanidae > Varanus > Varanus salvator. Next base: position 4,471,932 of record JAIXND010000754.1, on the reverse strand, counting down.
GTAATAGATGGAAATTGAATCAATTTCTTTAGAGATGCCCTGCAAGGCTTGACTGTAAAACAGAGTTTTTAGTTGCTTGCTCACAAAAGTCAACAGTTGTGAAAGCAAGCTCCCAGTATGCCTCCTACAAAAGACTCGCAACATCTTCCAGCTCTCTCCTTCAATGAGTTGCCCCGTTAGCTGATGAAGCATGAGACTTATCAGTGATGGAAAGCTGCGAAACTTTCCTAAGTTGAGGCTATTCAGTGTGACAAGAAACACCCAGCAATCCAATTGCTTTTTCTGGCCACAATCTGTCAGTTTCAGAAGTTTAATTACAGATGGGTTGCCACTTAAGGACGGTGTAATTGTGTCAGAGCACTGGACCCAAGCAATTAAGCTTGAAGTCAGAGAACTCACAGGCACTCAGTTGTGGTGTTAAACATTTCTTTATCTCTAGGGCTGCAGTTCTGAGGCCTACACAAATTCTCATCCCATCACAAGTTTACAATCCTGTTCATGGGTGGTGAACATCATGTGGACATTATCTGATTTTTTAAAATTATTTTTGATGTTTTGGTAGACTGGTGACATTTGCAAGTGGACTCTGGCAGATGAGTCCAAGGGTCTTTCTAATCCAGCATTCTGCACACAGTGTCCAGAGGTAGCCTATAGCATTCAAGGCTGGTTTTCTCTTCCATGAATTTCCCCAATCCCTTTTTCTAGCCACCCTAATTAGTGGCCATCCTGCCATCTTGTGGAAGTGAATTCCATACTGTAACTCTACATTGTGTGAAAAGTCCTCCTTTAACTGTCCTGAATCTCCCACCACGTGCTTCATGGGATGACTCCAGTGGGTTCCACTATGAGAGAGGGATTAAAATGTCCTCACCAGGCATAATTTTGCACCGCTCTATCATGCCTCCCTTTGCACACCTTTTGCAAAGCAAAACAGTCCCAGATACCTTGTCATCACAAAGAAGAGTCTCCTCCTCCTCCTCCTCCTCCTCTTCTTCTTCGATACCTGATGGGAGCAAAATAAATGCTGTTTTTTCAATGGCTCCTCTGCCATGATTGTCTTTTCCCAAGGCTGCTGAGAAGTGATGGCATTTTAGGGCATGGATACTTCCCAACCTAGGCATATGAAGACTTGGGCCTTCATCTATTGCTCAGGACCCTGGATCTACTCCACAGAGTATTAAGTATGCATTGGTACCAGTGAAATCGGGTTGTTTCCACAAACAGCACCCTGAGCAATATCAACCGGCAGGAGCGATTATCAAGGAAGATTGTAGCTGGGAAGGGAAGGGTTATGTCTCCTCTTCACAGATGCTGCAATACGTCCCACCAATCAGCCTCTGATGGTAGGTAATGTGAAAAGGTCGTTTTTTCAGTTTGGTTGGGGATGAGCTGGGCCATGGTGCAGATTAATGGAAGAATTTGTTTTATTTGCAATGATTTGGATGAGAAATCAATGGGTTGGCTTTGTTTCCGGTGGAATCTGAGCATTCTTTCTAAATTTGCATATATATAGTGTGAGTAAACATTTGCTCTGGAATGAGCAAGCTCTGCATGAGAATAAAAGAGGAAGTGTCTGGTCTAGCTTGGATTTCTTGCAGGGTGAGAGCTTTGAGATGATCTAAGGTGGCTTTGCTCAGAGAGAAGTGCTGGGTTTAACGTATCGGACCCTAAATCAGGGCTGCGGAACGGCAGGATCCTGAGTCCAATCTTGCTACTCTGGGGTTGTCATATCGGATCTCAATGTTCCTGTCTGGTCAAACTTCTCTTGATGGCTCAGTATTTCCTCCTTCCATTCAGAAAGGAGGAAATACCTCTTAAGGGTTAGTAATTTACTTGAAGCTCAAATATATTTCCATATAGTATTTAGGGCAACCCTGGGATTTGTGTCTGATTCAGAATATTCTGCTAGTTTACACCTTTTTATTATAGCCTTTACCACCTGGTACTCTTTTGAACTTCACCTCCCATCAGCCTCAGCCACCCAGCATGGCCAATGCTCAAGAATGCCAATCTTTGCATTCCGAACGCTTGGAGGACTCCAACTTGAGTGAGGTTGTTTGAGTGTAATATTTTCCCCTGATCATTAGCTAGCTTGAAACTCTCATTTGGCATGGAAAAGTGGAGAATAAACAAGCAGATACATTTCATGGAGCATTTCTAATTCAATGGCCTCTCTCATATCAGTCGTCCTTATGCATTCCCATCTCTGAAGTGTTAGCCAGAATCTAATACTTAGTGCTTAGCTTAGCATGACCAGCTCCATCTTGATTGCTAAGTTACCCATGGAGAGTCTGATTGGATGTCACACTGAGCCAACATCTCTGCTGGAACCTTTGCAGAGAAGACAAGGAATAAATGCATGAAAAATATTAGTTCATTGGATACCGGGCCTCCTTCTGTTCCAAGCAAATCTGCAAGCCTTTTCCTTCCTTGGGATGGGAGGACAAAGGGTGAAAGACAACTCTGCATTAGCAGGCCAAACCAGGTGGCAAGCCAGCTGTGCCAGTCTGTCCAAATATTTCTACTGGCTGTCTGCTGCTGACACATCAGAACACATCAGTGAGCGACTCTATGGGTTGATATTGCACCAGGAAAGATCTACAGCAGTGGAACGAAGCAGGGCTGGGTGACGGAGAATCAAACCCGGTTCGCACAAAACACTTTTGCATTGAAGGACGGGTGTGGAGAGGTTGCATTGTCCATGGGAGCCTTTGGAGAAGAGCTAAATTTTGAGGGATAGCTGAGCTTTGGTTTTCCCGGTACTTTATAGGTGCAACAGGGGGTAAGTTGGCATTAAAACATGATTTCAATATATATCTCCCCCAGCCATATTCAGGGAAAGGAGTGCAGCTCCTGCTTCAATGAGTCAAGGTCCAGTTTGAGTCTTCGAACACGAGCCAGTGGGTCTATTTGGACAGTTAGCAATATGGCGGAACAGAACCCTAGAGCGCGATGACTGGATCTGAGCTGTGCACTCTGCATTTCTGAAATTGGTGTGTCCCTGACAGCTGACTTCATGCCCCTGGGATCCCCTGCCCAGATTATCTTCAAACAGAATTGTCCTTTCCCTTAGGCATTTTTCAATTGCCGCCACTCTCCACCTCTGGTGTGCAAAATAGGCTGCCGGACATCATATCCCTGTTGCCCTGAACCCCAGTAGAAGCAGGCCTTACAGTAGAAGGCAGCTGGTTCATGCTGATTCCCCAGAGTATGCCATGGGAAGGACCTCACCCCCTACCTGTGCCATGAGCAGGCCGTCATTTTCCTGCTCTGAACACATTAGCATTTAATTATGCTTCATTTTTGCCTCGGAAGAAGGTGAGTTGGAGGGGGACCCATTGTGCTTTTTGCTCAAGCTTGATTTTCATTTCATTATACCCCCTTAATGGATTTACAGGAGTCTATTTAGGATTTAAACTACAGCTAGGCTGTTTAAACATTAACATACAACCGAGGGTGGATAATTTAGCCAGGTAGGAAAGAATCTTTGTCTTGTCATGATTAGGAGATCCATTTCCCGCTTCATTACTTGCAGGGGTGGGGTGAGTGTTGCTTGGAGCAAAACGGAGTCTTCTCTCCACAGAGCTCATCTTCGTTAAGAAGAATCCAGCAGAGGCTGGTGGCTCTTCTGCATCCCATCCAGTTTGCATTTTAAAGCTGCATGAAGCTATTGCTGGATGAAGCTTCAGTCTGTGGTTAGGGCTGAGAAACGCTGGGTGCCCGGGCTTGTCCTGGGGCCTCTTGAGTACATCATTTGTGTGTGTGTGTGGGGGGGGGGGGGTCACAGCCTTTTTGGAAGGCCCTGAAAACATAAACCTTCAATCTGGACTTTCTGGGAACACCAAAGAGCATCTCTTTGGGTATGGCCTCCCCAAGATTAGGGTGAGAGCTGAGAAAATGTTGCCCAGCAGCCTGGAAATAATCACAACTGAGGAACAGAAGTGAGTGATCTCCATGGACAACCTCAATGCCTCATTCTGGGGAAACGGCTCTTGGTGTTCGGCTTGAGGAAAACTTGAATTCTGGTTAGGGCTCAACAGCCTCCAAAACATGGCAGAATGGGTTTAACAAACGCTGCATGTTCTGGTTGACCACTTAATTCTAAAGCACAGTCAGGACTGCAAACGCAAGGATTCAAGCTCAGACTTGGAAGGGGAAGGCACACAAAGCCTTGGAACCCAATGGTTGAACTGGTTTCTCCCACACTGGTTTTACTGAAATCTCATATTTCTTTCCCTTCCTGCTTATACAGAAATTTGTGAATGTTGGTAACTTATCAAGAAATGAATTCAATGAAAATGAACCCATGTAGTGCTTGAATTGTCATTTTTCCTTCTCCTTCCCAATTGCCTTTCCTCTCGGATTGTAAATCTGCAGGCGGATGCTGTCTTAATTTTGAGCCATGGATGCTGTTCCAGGAGCCTCTTTGGATGAAGGGTGGGATAAAACTATGCTTTCCAAAAACAACAAAGCCACTGTGCCGCCTCTGAGGGCCATCTACTGTGTTGTCAGAAAATACTAGATATCTTTCTTTAGAACAGTATCTTCCTCTCCGGTTGCAAAAGCTAACAGCGTCTTGTCAAAACTCCAAACTTGTCAGTGTCTCCTAACCATCCGCTTGTTCATTCCCCAGCTCAGCAGCAGGACTGACTGTATCAAAGCTGAGTCTGTCGGCAGGAGAAGCCCACAAGACACATCTAGATGGCGACACCCGAACAGACGCAGCTTCCAGCCCCAAGCCCAAACTGCCTCTTTTGGATCTCCCCTCCCAGCCATCCCTTCACTCTGTCCATTGAGACAAGGGGCTTTTGCTTATGCACAAAATCAACAGTTGTGGAAAGCATTCAAGGTCAGGGCACGGCAAATAAGAAAAATAGCAAGCAAGACCAAGTCTGACACCAGCTGATAAGTCGCCTTTTGCATGTGCTCTGCCTCTCATCAATCATGTTTTGAGGTTACAACATGGGAGATTTGTCCCAATGACTGAAAATCATAAATTAGAAGATGCAATGGGAATACAATGAGCTGGGCTGTGGGACAATATACTCTTTCTCGTGGCCTGGATTAGAGAGCAAGAGAGCATCACACAGCGATGGAGAATCTAATTTAAGAAACAGCGCTGAGAAATGGGTTTTGATAAATGGAAGGGCTTCCTTCCCCCTGCCTAACCCCACAAGGAGGCACTGGGAATTTGCACGTGCTTAGACAGACTTAATCTTTGGAGAACTGCCATCCTGGAGAAGAAAGCATTCACACAGCTGATAGCCTCATCCTTGAAGGTGCCAAGCGAAAGATGCAACAATGTTAGAGGGTCACGAGATGTTGCAGGAGCCTTCACCCTTGCAACAGATGAGGGAGTATTTGGGATCACTGTGCCCAGTCCATCAGACCATCAACTTAGAAGGTGGCTTGTAGGAGGTCCAGTCCAACCTTCTGCTTCAGAGGTGGGAGACTCTTAGCCCATGGGCAGAATTCATTCACCCAAGCAGACCTACCCAACCCCTGGGGACACTGGCCAGGCCCTTCCCAGAACCCTCCACGACTCCAGAAAGTCCCACTCACATCAGAAGGGAGAAGCTGCAGGAGAGAAGGGGAGAAGTCATGCTTTTCATTCTCCGCCATCTTAATTGGATGGAAGATGCACCTTGTGATGCAGCATCCCTCTGCTCAGGGGTTGCTGTGCAAAATGGCCCCAGGACAGGAGGGAAGCCCCAGCCACATGCTCTGGGGTAGGGCAGGACTGGTGCTTGCAGGTGTGTTTGAACACAGAGATAAGGATTTTTCCAGCCACTTGGCAGCTAGCTGCTGTTCATCCCTCCATCCTAGGCAACAAATAGATACCCCTGGAAGTTTCAAAGCCATGCTAATGTGGTGCTTGCCCTGCTCCAGGTGCTACAGAACTTGAGGAGCCTGTCCAGGGCTTTCTGCATCCCCATTCCATGTATGAAGAAATGCTGAATTCCGGAAGCAACTCCCGGCTCACGAGGAATGGGATTCTCCAAAGCGGGGAGAAATAATTGATTAAGACACGGCTAGAGCAGAACAGGAAATCATTGGGAATGTTGCAATCTAAGCCCGGATGCCAATAGCTGCTTGAATAGGTAGACAAAGCTGTGCATGGGGAAGACAAGCATAGCTGATTTTGTGGCTAATGAGATTCAAAGGCTTGGAGATAACGCAAACTGTTCTGACAACATGGAGACCTTCAGGCAACAGGGGTCTCGATGAATAAGGTACCTGGTGTTAGGGGTGTATGAGAAATTCATTTCACTTCATTGTTTATCTGGGCTTATGGACTCAGACAGTCAAAGTCTCTATGCTCCCAAATCTGCCATGCGTTTCATGCCCCTTTCCCTTGAAAAGGTGCCTGAAGGCATGTGGGAATTCAGCAAATATGCATGAAAAATGCATCCTTTTGAAAAATATTCACACGTGTGCTTTGAATTTCATGGGGGAAGAATTTTATGCATTCCAAGGATGTGCACAACTGATTGATATCTTAGGAAAATATGCACAAAATACAGACAGGATTCATGTGAAAGGAAAACAACTCTAAGCTGGCAACCTGCTGAAGGATCCAGTTGGAAAGACAACTTGAATTTTGAATTTTGCCGTTTCATCCCTGCCACAGTCTCCCCTCCCACCCCATGTGTACGCACATGTTTGAATGTCCGTGGAAAGAGCAGAGGCCTCAACAAAACAGGTTGGTACCCATTTGTTGGCACCCGTGTTGCAGTATCACACAGGAGGAACTGGCAAATGCAAAAGATGACCATCAGTCTGGAAAATATGCATATAACAAAGGAAGTGCAGGAAAAAAATATATGCCACAGTTCGATGGCATTCCATTCAAGAAATCAGCATTACACGGCTGGAACCCCGGCCTGCAAAAAACCCCACCCCTGCTCCTCACTGCAGGTCAAGAAAGTTCTCCTGGGACTGAGTGGGTGGTACACCAGACACAAATATGGGTAAAGATCCAGAGAGAAACCATGGGCAAGTCCAGGAAGCTGGTGCATCCCAGTTGGACCCAGAAAGCACATGTAGCTTTAAGAAGCTAAGGCATTTCGAACCAGGAAGAAGTAGGTCACAAGCCATCAGAAAGTACAATTGCTGGGACCTGGATTTTCCTTCCCCAATCCATGGGCTATCCTTTGAGTGCAGCAGGTGGGAATTGCAGTAGTAGCTAGCATCGTCCAGTCAGGCAGGGAAGACCTGGGTTATCTCCTGGATAACCTGAGGCCAGTTTTGATCTCAGCTTATCCCATGTCACAGCGTTGTTGTGCTGAAGATAAGGCAGCCGGTGTACAGAGGACAATGTATTTGTAACTCCAAGCAGTTCGAAAGAAAGTGGGGTCGGAATCAGATCAGCAAGATTTCAAAATTCTCCCCCTTACTTCTCTACTATCTTGAACCCTGCTACTTTTCTAAACCTTCTAGACTCTTTCACCACCGTTAACCTTTTGGTGCACAAACCTCATTGATCTTCATTTTGTAATCCACAAGCAGCTTCAGATAATTTTCCAAACACCTCTTATCTTCATTAGTGAATTCTGTCTGGTCTCCATGAGCTATTTAGAGTTTCCCAAGGGTTCCAGAAGGCAAATTGTGAATTCACCACCTCAGGCCTCTCCATTTTCTCCCCCTGTGATGCCACTTATGAACATTATGAGTGCTTAAGGCCTGCTGGGACTTTTACTTGGAAGAACTGAATAGCGTTATGGATCACAGCATTCGAGAGATGCTGTTCGTGTTAGAGATGCATGAGGAATTTCGTTGGGAGAACAAATTCCAGCAGATTGGCCTGGCCTGAACCCCTAATTCTGGCCCAATAACGGCTTGCTATGATATACGCCAGACCAGCACATAATCCCAGCCTTTTAAGGCACATGAGGATATGTGCGATTTCCTCTTCTTCTTTTGAGTCAAATGCTAAGGGTTGTCAAACCAACAAAAGGAAAAGGCGGGGTGGGGGGGGAAGCTGAGTTTATGTATAATAAATAATACAATGCCCTCCAACATGGATCTCCCGATGTCAATCCTGGTAGAACATGCATTTCAAATTATATGGCTTGGGAGATCAGTGAGAAATCGATCAGCTCAATCAGCTTGGCGCTTGATGCCATCTAGGAAGCCAGGATGTGAAAAGTGGGGAATGGCTGCAAGGTGCGAAGGTGAACTTAAAAAGCAAACCAGACAAGGATCCTCCAGCCGTTTGCTCTCCCGTTGAACCATCTCAGGCCTGGTTTAGATAGCTATTCAGCTAAGCCCTGGTGTGAAGCTTCTGCTTGGAGCTAAGGTCTGTGGAGTGTTGCTCTGGTTTGTTCCCTTTTCAGGAGACCTACCTGCCAGTAGAAATCTAGCATAACTTTTCTTATACTTCCCCCCCCCCAACCAAGTATCTTTTTTCCCTATATACTGGGTGCTTTTCTTTAAAAGGGCAATCTTTTAAACATGCATCCAATGCTTGGTCCAAGAGACGGGAGGGGTGCTGGAGGGATGCCATGCCTTGCTCTGGGTATTTTGTCTAGATGGACCCTTTTGGACATAGAATTAAACCACCAGGGAAGGGGAAGGAATAAGGCTGTGGGATGTACATTGATTGACTGTTTGTCTCACTGCAGATTCCAGGATGTTCTTGAGGGTGGAGGATCGAACTTCTAAAGAGGTTCAATCTTTCAGTGTATCATTTGATGCACTGACATGGTTCCCATGTTCCCAAATATGGCACTTGGAATTGCTTCAGCTTTCACTGGAGGTGGAACTCTGAAGCAATTGGACCTGATCATCAAGAAGAAAAGTCAAAAATGAACACAAGGGAAGGTTCCTCTGACGTTCAGTAACACCTGTCATTAAAACTCTAAAAGGAAATCCTTGCATGGGGGCAGAATTTAGGAGCATGCTCCTAAATGTAATTCTGAAATATATGGAAAAGCTGGCTGGCTGCTCCTTGCGCCTGCTGCTTGAGCATTTATGAATGTTCTTGTCTGGATATTGCCAGGCTGTGATGAGTCAGGTTTTGACAGCTCGGCGATCCCCAATCCTATTTCATGAACAAACAAACTGGAGGGGAATCAATATACAAAGTGACAGCTATCTTGGCCAAGTCTGTAATCCATTCATAGCGAGAGAGCAATAAATGAACGTAACTTGATGACCTTTGTTAAGGAGGTAGACGGGGGAAAATATGTTTCTTTTCTTGCGGATATGAGCTCCGCACGGTGTTATTTCAAAAGTGATAAAGATCAGGCAGACACGAGGCATAGAAAGATGAAATCCAACTCCTTGACTTGGATGATGCTATCGATTTGGTCTTTCATCACAGACAGTCCATCAGTTCCCAGGCTGGGAAGACCTCTGGACAGCCTTCGTTCTGGGCAAGGTTGCTGATGGGCGCAAGGACTTTGCCACAAAGGACACAGGCATGGGAGTGACCTGAGGACTGCTCCCTCCCCTCCATAAGAACACAAGTGAAGCTTTGTTAGAAGCCTGGAAAAAAATCCAGCTTCTCCTGAGACCAAAGAAAGGGAAGGGCAATTTGACCTTTGCCACCTCCCAGAGGGCCTTTCCCCACTGGAGGAATGTCGTAGCAAAGGGAAGACCTAAGAAGCCTCCATATTCACTGTGGGACCCATAACCTAATGACATTTTATGTTATTTTCGCAGGCAGGTATCACTGATGCATATTTTAATCTCAGCACATTTTAATATTACTTACATGAGTGCTTAATTCTGCATGTGCTGGGTGCGGGAGGGGGTTCATTCCATTGTACAGAACTGATTTGCCTCTTCAGAAATGTTCCGTTGTGAAAGGCAGTTATTAGCAATAGAAAAGAACAAGAATTCTTTGGCAGCTTCAAAAAATTAGGGAGTCTTGGGGAGAGAGCGGAAATTTTCTTAAAATCCACTACCTAATCATCGAAGATAATAGAAGAGGGCAAAAGGATACCTTTTGGTCTGAAAATACCTGTCTTTGAAGGGTAGCTAATTGCATCCTTCTCATCTAGTAATTTTCCCAAGCTTCAGTTAAATATTTTGAATTGATGGAAGCTCGATGGCCATCTTTGCAGTGACCCATTGATTGTTGCAGAACAATGTCTAGCAGATTTGAAGCACTAAAGGAAAAGAGAGAACAAGCTGGTACTACAGAAGCTCGGTGGTAAGAGCACCTGAGTGATGAAGGGAACCAATCAATTTGATGTCTTTTCAGCACTTAATTGGCTCAGAGCATCAGTACTGAAGCCAAACCAGGCAACAAGGGACTGAAGACCAGTTCAGACAACCAGACTGGCACTTTGCGTAAGCAGCCCAGGGGAGAAGTGAATGCCTCCAAGGCACAAAGGCAGACAGAAGGCCAGAAGGGATGCTTTAGTGTGCGGTCCTCTTCCTCTCCATTATATCTTTGAACAGCCCTGTAGGGTACAATAGGATGAAAGTCAATGACTGGCCATAAGTGACCTGTATGGCTCAGTGGAGACGAGAACCCAGTTCCCTCAAGTCCCAGTCTACACTTGAAGTACTACATCACAATGGATCACATACTGGCCTCTATTGGCAGGATGTTGTCCAGAACTGGGATGGTTCCATCATAGGAAGCTATCTCATATCAGGTCTCTCTTAGCTAGGGTTGTCCTTTCTGGCCAGGGATGTACTGAAACAGGGAAGTCCAGGTTGTTCAAGCTTGATGGATATCTTGCTTACATCCAATCCGGTGAAACAAAACAGGCAGAGGTCGGTTTTGTTTTGTGGACTTCCATCCCTAAGGGGGACCACAATATTTAATCATAGATAGATAGATAGATAGATAGATACCACAAAGAAGCACTTGGAAACCATCTGCAGCTAGACAGTCTGTGGAAAATTTTTCTGTCTGTGCAAATTGCAATTTGCACAAATTGGCTGATTTTGCACAAACTGCACTGGAGCAATTTTGGTTTGGAGTGTGGATAACAAATGCGGTATAAATCCTGGTCTCACTTAGAAATGGAAGTCTATGAGCTGGCTCAACTCACTCCACAGTGAATTGGCACCACCACAGCACTAACAAACTGGAATCCAGGGGTTAAGAGGGAAGGGATAAATTATGAAATCCATTGTATTCATAGAATCATGGAATAGACGAATTGGAAGGGGCCAGAAGGCCAAATCTGCCCAGTGCAGGACTGAGCGCAAGTTAAATCATCCCTCTCAGATGGCTGTCCAGCTGCCTCTTGAATGCCTCCAGTAGGAGAGAGCCCACCACCTCCCTGAGTCATGGGCTCCACTGTTGTACTGACCTAAGAGTTCAGAAATTTTTCTTGTTATCTACCAATTCTCTGCAATTTTTGTTTTCCTTTCTAGCAGTCAACTCCACCAGAAGATACCTTGGATGGATGAAAAAGACAGAAAGGCAGGGTCTTTATGGAGAAGGACAAACAATACAAGAACACTCCCAATCCAAGCTTCTTCACTTTCCGGAACTCAACAAAGGCGATTGTTCCCAATTCAACTTGAGAACTCAACGAAGGCTATTCAACAATTGAATGGCAATATTTTGCCTCTTTCATAGACATTTAGAATCATATCAGTAACCTGACTTTGTAAGCAAGTGTGCACACATGTTTACTTAGGTGCCTTGATTCTTCTGATGGTTTGAGCCTTTGAAGTAGCAACATAAAGAGTGGCAAAACTTCAGCAAAATATGAAGAAACATTCCACAGTATGTTTCCATGATACTAGATTACCTGCCTATTTTTTTACTTTTAAGATAGAAATAATTTTAATTCCTGGGATGTTTCTTCCATTCTCCTGAGTGCTATTATTTCACTTATGGATAAGAAAGAAATTCTTTTCAACACCAAAAAGACAGGCAAGTGTGGGCACCCACGTTCCAGTGAGGCTTAATTAAAACATTGAGAACTGGTGGAATTCCATTCAGTTGTAGGCAAAAGAAGCCAGATTAGTGTGAAGGGAAATGGGAACAGAAGAAAATGCAAGATGTAACCTTGGAAATATTTGTACAGGCAAAGGCTGGTTTGAACATGCATATTCTTGGTCCGTTCATGGCACTATCCGCACACACTGAATGGATTGCTTTGGATGACAGCTGAGCCAGCTGGTATTGAGCGCATGGGTGGCTTCATGCAATCCCAGTGACAAAAGCCCTCTCCAGGCCCTTGGTTCAGGCCGTCAGCAAGGAGAAGCTCTTTTTCCCCACAAGCCCACTGGGAGGGAGGGGGGAAAGAGGAAGAGAAGCAGGGTGAGCAAGAGAGAGAGGGATGGGCTGCCACCGAGAGAGGTGCATTCTTTAAACATGTCAGAAGCAAGAAACCAGTGAAGGAGGCATTTGGACCACTGGATGAAAATGGAGTCGAAGGAACGCTAAAACAGCGGAAGAAGAGAAAAAGGGGTGTTGGAAATAGAACAGTGAGGGAGGGAGGGCATGAAAAAGGGGTCTGAGTCTTCCCACTTTGGCCTCTGGTCCCACTCCTATCCACCTCTGGTGTACAGCCCCAACACATCACCCCTGATGATACACAACCCTGAACATGGATACGTGAGAACCCCATTATTCAGCAATGGATTTTGATGTGTGTTTCAATACCCTTGAAATAATTATCAAATTGCCATCTGACATTTGAAGCAGCATTCCACACCGTGGAGAGAGATCTAAACTTCAATCCTACTGCTATTTCCGTTTATGCATTTTTTTTTAATCTTAGCCACTGTGGTTTATCATCAGGTTGATTAATTTATCTCCTCAAGGAACCCTTGCCTGGCCCAGCTTTCATGTCATTTTCCCCTCTCCCCACACCCTTCAAACAGTGTGCAGAGAAATGAAAATTAATTAGTGGCATTCATTTTCCCCACTGCATATGGATTCTTTTATACTTATCTTTTTGATTTTTTTTCCAGGGGCCGTTATGGATGCATCGGAGTCAAGGTTGCACGAGCCAGTTGTTAATCTTGCTTTCCCATTCAGCAGACAGTAGGAAGCCGCTGGAGAGTGGATTACTTTGGCTGACCCCAGGAAGGAGAACGTGTTAGAGCTCAGAGACAGCATCTGTGGCATCGCTGAAGTTTGGGACTTCCTGTCTCGGACATCTCGGACATGATGTCCACCAGTGTTATGGGTTGAGCTGAGCGGCAGGGTGGATTGTGGACTCTCTTGGACTTCCAGGAGAACAGCCGCCACATGCCAAGTCAGGATGTCCTGCTGCGCCTTGGACAACACTGCTGCAGTCATGTCCCATGCCCCCCATGGACAGCGGGTTGGCTAGTGAAGGCGGGGCTGGGTGGACCCTTGCTCTGACCCAGCAGGGCTCCTCTCCAGTCTCTAGTTCCTCACACAGCTCATTGTTAAACTGTGGAACTCACTTCCATAAGATGCATTGGTGGCCACCAATCTGGACAGCTTTAGAGGGGGACTAGACAAGTCCATGGAAGAGAAGGCTGTCAGTGGCTACTAGTCCCACTGGCTGTAGGGCATCTCCAGCATCAGATGCAATATGCCTCTGTACACCAGTTGCTCAGGAAGATGGGCAGCAGGTGCTGCTGAACTCACGCTGTGCTTGTGCGTTTCCTTCAGGGAGCTGTTTGGCTGCAGGATGAACAGAACTTGGACTAGATGGACCTTTGGTCTGATCCAGAGGGGCTTTCCTTGTGTCCTTGTGGAGCTACAGAGACCCAGTCATAGTATGGCTTCCACCATCCTTCTTTCTTCAAAGGAAAGAGAAGGATGTCTCCCAAAAGGCATTGTGATTCTTCATTTCATGTCTATTCCGCCCCGTAGCTGAAGCTCTCAGTAGAGATTAAACATGAACAAGGGTGTCACATGAAGATTTGGGGAAGCTTGGTGCTCTCCCACACTCATCAATGGTCCCAGAGAACAACATGGCTGTTTGTGAGGGGCTTTCTTTTCCTCAAGCCCACAGAGTGGGGTCTCCATTCATCCAAATGGTGGTAATTTCACTACTGCCTGAGCATGATGAAAACTATCATGATGGTTGAAAGAGAATGGGGTATGTCCCTTCGACCACGGGGCTGAATTCAGAAATTCCTCCTCTTCCTCCTCCTCCTCATCATTAATATCTCTGAGATTAGAGCACTGAGCGATGCCCCAGATGTTGAGATGACCCTGGCACGGCCATCGCTGCTGAGAGGAACTCCACTGACACAGCTGACAAGAGGGAGAAAAAGGGTTTTGGTTTTTTTTAGAAAACCCTAAATACAGAAATATAACAGTGCTATAAACAGTAAATTCCATGAACCATTTGATGAATCGCCCCTGAAGATCACCAACCTCACCTCTTCCCTCCTCTGAATGAATAAATAGATCACCACCGCCTGTGATGGGGAGGTGAATTTGTCAGAGGATTCCCCAAACACATGCGCGGCCCTCTCCTCCATACATTTGCGTGCAGACATTTCTTAGGACAGAACAGAGCATGGGCAGAAGAGCAGGAGAGAAAGAGAAGCAGCCTCTTTTGTAGGTGAGCAGAGAATGCCGTCCCTGCCATGCCAGAATTGGCTCCAGAGGAGAAATGTTCAAACCAGAGATTTGCTCCCTGAAGCCTGTCGAGTTTTGTCTCCCATCACCAGCCCTTTTGAGAGCAGTTGCAAAGCTGTCTGGCCAGTGCTGAACGGAGACAGCACCTGATCGGGAAATCAATTGTTTCAATATGGATCATTCCGTGTTGAGTCTCTCCCTGCGCCATTCTCTCTGAGGGAATTGCATGCTATTAGTCTTCGATAAAAGGATTTTTTCCTCTCCCAATTACCCAGGCTGCCTGAGATTATAGCAGGAGAACAGAGTGCTCAGATACCCAAAGGTGCTGCAAATTCCCCAGAGACAGTGTGCGTATTTATTTATTGGATTCCCTTGCTTTGCTTCACCGAGCAGGAAAAAATGAACAGTTGTTGAATTCCACTAATACCTGGCTTATTCGTTCATGCAACTGAAACCTGTGAAGGCTTTCATTGCTCTATGTGTTCCTCCCCTCCTTTCCTAACTTTGCACATGGGGGCTGGGGAAATTTCCCCCTGACAGCACTGCAGTTGCTGCTCGGCTTGGAAGGCTGGAGACCTAGCTCGTTATTTTATGCTCCCTTTCCTTTTTAAAAAATTCAGGGTGACCCACTGTGAGGAGAAAAGTAAACAGAGACACGCAGGTTCACAAAGTCAAGAGGCAGTTAGAGCTGACGCAAGACATGGGGCCTTAGGACAAGAAGGTACTCTCCCGCCGAGCGTGGGGGTGATTCCACGGGACTGGCGGTTTGGGGTGTTAGTGGCATTGCAGGTGTGGATGGATCTCATGTCACGGTCTTTCACTGCACCTGAAGACTGCAGGGCAGTTCACATGCAGCAGGAACTGGTGGCCTCCAAGACCTCACCATCCGTCCCTGCCACTCGGCGTCTGCCACCTGAAGGGTTAGCCTCACTTTGTCTCATGGTGGGGCTGGCCCTGCAGGGAACACGAAGGTCAATGTCGCTTTTTCCATCACCACCTTCCCCAATCCAAAGCCTTCCAGATGCTTAGTATATCAACCTGCACAGCTCTAGAGAGCCTGCCCAATAGCCCAGTATCCTGGCAGAGGTCACTCAGAGCATCCCAAGGACCCAGGCTGAGCAAGGCTGGTCCGTCACCTGCCTACCTGCCTTCTCTGCTTCTTCGGGGCTTCGGCTTATCCCAGCCCAAAATTGGCATGACAAATACAGAATAATCCAGCATCCCTAAGGGAGAAGACATGATGGAAGGATAGATATTGTCTGCTTATAAAAGCTGATTTTGACTGCAGAGTGAGAATCTTGTTATCCATTGTGCTTTTAGGCTGACACCTCTTGCAAATGGCAATTACTGAATTTCTTGTGCCTCAGAATCTCTATCTCTCTATCTCTCTCTCCCCCCCTTCCCCCCTCTCTCTAACTCAATCTTTTTAAAACTCATTTTCTCATTGCTGTTAAACAATTGCCTGGACCTTCTAATTGCCTCCAGATGTCCCCTGGAAAGCCAAATAGATAATGTTGAGAAAGCAGCACCAGAATATCAAGGTGGCTTCTCCGTGAGTGTTTCCTATCTCACTATGTGGTGATAGAGACCGATGATCAGCAACGGTGAAAACCCCAGCCCAGTATCCAGTCAAAATTTAATAGGGAAGATGATCGCATGAAAAAGAGGCATTGCTTTCCTTAGCAAGAGAACTATTCCATCCAGAGCCGCGTCCTTCAGCCTCACAACGAAGTGGTCAGCCATGTCTTTGACATTCGATTGCAGTTTGCCTTCCCCAGCATTACAACCTGTCCAGGGATGGGGGAACCAGAAATCCGCTTACCTAACTTCTCCGAAAAGCACTTTGAAGCTTGCTTGAACTCACTCCTAGTTTTAAAGGAAACCTAACTAATTTTAACATTGATACCCTTAATTTCACTATTTTGAACCTATGCATGGACCAAACCCCCATTAACCATTGAGATTTGCAGTTTTTCCAGTTTTGTAATAAAGTTGTCCAATCGAAAAAGTATACCCTCCTGTCAATCCTCGTCCAGGGGGAAGAGCATACAAAGATGCATGTATTAGTGAAAATAGCTTCCAAATAAATATTGTAAGAGGACAATGGTTTGGGAAGATGAGCATAACAGGCAAAAACTAGGCTTTAAGAGAAATGCATACAGAAAAGTATTTGAATGTGCATGTGATTTTTGTTAAGTCTGAACCAGTACAAAACTTATGTTTGGAAAAGTGAGGAACACAGAGCAACTGAAATTGACCATTTCATCCATCCCCTGTCAAAGTCTAAAGTTGTTGTTGTTATTATTACTAATTTCTTCAAGTATCTTCATATTTTATTAGTATGAGTTGAGTATGCAGGAGGGTGGGAGTTCTGGGAATAGATCCTAGTTGGGTTTTCGTGCAGAATGAAAGGTTTTGATTTCTTTCTTGGAGTTCTTTGGAGTTGTGACGCAGTTGGGCAGTGAGGGAGATAAAGCTGGGGAAGCAAATCAAAAAGTAGACAAAAGCCTATTCAAGAGGCTGTCCCAGTATTTAGAGTAAATAAGTCAAGCAAATTAGCCTTTTCTGTTCTTTTCTTCTGCACACACACAACAAAACCATTTCCACGAAATGCACGGCTAAACAGCTTCAGCCTGGGATGACAGCAGCTGCAAAACAAATGAGGCAGAGATAAAGGGGGAGGGAAAACTTCCAGGCACCAAACTGGCCTTGATGTGGGGGGAAAGAGGCACCCGGCAGTTCAGGAAAAGACAGAAGATGGCTGGCAACTCAGAAAAACAGCGGGCAACTCGATTTTACTGCCTGCACAGATCTGCATTTACCCATCTGTACTTTGACTCTGCCTTGTGCCAAAGATTTTGGGTAAGTCCTTTTGTTCTGTGTATACTGGGCTAGCTCTCATATACATCAGAGAGACTGCATGTACAAGAATGGCTTGATCACTCATTACTTGCCTGCTCAGCTCATGACAAATGAAGTGTCTCCAGACCCTTGATTGCTATTGACTTGGTCAGACCAATCTATCCACCCCTCCAAAAAAGCACCCCTGCAACATTGTTCTTGTCTCCCTCCTCCAGAATCCAAGCCAATGTCCATTTTTCTCATCACATGGAAGCAATTCACATACATTTTATTGTAACAGCCACCCAGAGAGCATAATGCTAATGGGCAGCCTTGGAACATATTTAATGAATAGATACATACATACATGAATGAGGGGTCAGTCAGGATGGATGCTGTGTCCCCACAATTCAGCCCCGAAGCAAACATATTCTTCAGTTGGTCTCCCTACTTTTCCAAGCTTGTGAACAAACTGGTAGTGAAAAAATTCTGAAAAACAACAAGACAAAGTTCCAATTTGAAATACAATGGACATGAGTAAACGTCAAAGGAGAATTCGGCTGACCTCAATGATCTCCACTTTTGGCTAGTAGAGGTGGCCACTCCAGGCATCCAGTCTCTACTACCCATGATTAATAGAAGTGGCCACTCCAGGCATCCAGTCTCTACTACCCATGGTTTCCTACCAACACAGAGAACATCACTAGCTTTGTTCCTATTGGCTGAATGCCGTGCCCATCACCCTGTCTACTTTCTGAAACCGGGAGAAAGTGGAGGGATGGAAAGTGGGACTGCATGGGGAGAGAAGGGGGAATTGCAGTGCAAGTGTTCCCTTTGTGGGCTGGGCTGGCTGGGAAGAATTTAAGATAGGGGTGGGGAGAGGAAGAGGGAGAACCTAATGAAGGGGGATGTGCTCGGGGTGGCTGTGATGCATAGTGGGAGAAGGGGGATGCGGGGAGCAGAAAATGATGGAACCACCCAAGGTTGTTAGGGAAAACATGGCAAATTGCCCCCAATGGTGGCAAACCCCACCCTTGCTTGTGGTGGTGTGTGAACCCACCCAATGTCTCTTCTGAGCTGGTTCCTGCCACCGATAGTTTGTGCATGAATTTTAGAGAATGGCTTCTTATCTAAATCTGTGCCCTGATTAATCAGCAAGCACCTCTTCGATGACCAAAATCTTTTAATTGATGATGAAATTGATTTAATTGATCTAACATATTTGTTGAGTAAATATTGCAGTTGTACTAAGAAAGCCCAAGAAGTTTACCCGACACACAGTCTTTATGAGCCAAATCGGTATGGTTCTTTATTAATTGCATTGCACGCTTACAAGCGGCACTGAAAATCTCTTTGCTCTTGGCTTACTTAGAGCTATTCTGTCACTCTCTGAGACTCAAGTAGAATTCCCTTTTCTTGGATGCTTCTAACAAGCCAGCTGCTCTCACCTAGTTCTGAGGGAAAAGCTGGTCCTTTGAGTGACCTGGATCGGGCCAATCCTTTTTCTTCCTTTTTTTGTTTCACAGTAGTATACCCAGCAATATGGGAATAAAAGAGGGAAAAACATATGGCACAGAACAAAAAGAAGTGTGTGTGTGAAGACCAAAGCAGAAATATCACTGCCTCTGCTACCCCCGCTTGAGAGATATACCTACTTTTTAAGCTGCTGGAAAAGTTATGTACTTGAAATTCAATGCATCTAGGCTGAAGAGCGAGAGATGGACACAGGGCCTCAAGCTGACAGAAACAAAGGGAAATAATTTTAGAACTCCAACATAGATAAGGTTAAAAAAAGTTTTATTTAGTGTGTGTTTATGATCTTGAAAGGGGGGTGGGTGTGAGAGTGTGCGGATAAAGGGTTTCTTTATTATATATTGGTATTGTAATTGGGAATCTTCATCAACCATTGAGGAGGAAAAATGCTACAGGGCTTTTCCAAAGCAGTCCTGAGGATGGCAAGTAATTGGGAGAGCTATCTGGAATCAGTTATCGCCATCCAAATGCATTTCCCTGTAGTTCCAGATTCCCTGCACTGAGCTGTGGGCTGGACCAAATAGCCTCCAAGATCTCTCCCAACTCTAAACTTCTGTGGTCCTGTGACGTTTTCTCTAGGGTGACCTCGGATGGCCCGACCACAGTCGGCCACTATTTAGCGATTCAGTCCTGAGCCTCTGATTGCACAGCGCTTACGGCCTGGCATCCCAGAGCTTTCTATAAGGGCAACATCCCATCCGGTGAGGAACAATGATGCAGCCGCACACCGCTCCTCTTCCTGTATCCTTGCCATAGCAAAGGGATGGTCTTGTTCGATTAACCAACTGTCAATACCAGTGATCTGAGAAGGACACCCAAATGTCTGCTCACTCTGCTCCACGCCTAGCAGAGCTGCTGGTGAGAGACAGGACTCCTGTCCGCTGGTGGAAATTAGATTGTACAAGTGCCATTGAAGCAGAAAGGACATGCTGAGAAGGAAACGCGTCCTCTTTTCATGGCTGGGCAGCTGGCTGAGGGGGTTTTAATTGTATCGAAGGTCATTTCTGGAATGGAAGAGCATCCCTCAGACCAAGCATCTGAAGCAGACTGCTTGGAGCTCTCCCTCCCTCCTAGCAATGTTGATGGACAGATGACAGACAGAAATCCTTCTCCAATCATTTACCTGGCTGACATCCTTCCAAGTGGAGATATTGCCAATCCAACCTGGATATCTTCTTCATGGAAAGCAAGGTCCTTCTGCAAGAGGAGGTATATGCTGCCTCACCTGTCTTTGGGACCAATTTTTGGGTGGGGAGTTCAAATCTTCCTGGGGCCCCGCAGCCTCCCACACAGAAAGCATAGGATGGTTCCCTAAGTCAGCTCTTCCCGGTTTTCTCGAACAGTCGCCCTCAACTTTTTGACAGCCACCACAAATATCCGATGGTCTCTGCAGGCAACCTCATAAATGAGCCTCCGAGTTTCTGCAGCAGCAGCAGCAGCCACAAAGCTGCTAATTAATTCGGAAGTCCCTATCCTTCACTCTCTAATCAGCAATGGGGCCTCTGAGGAATTAATAAAAGGAAGGGTGGGAAAGCCACAAGCTTTTCATTATGATCAGAAGGACATGATGATCCTCTTCAACGTTCCTCTGAGTACAGGCATGTGGGCCTGCATTTGGAGAAGGAAGAAACGCAAGTTCTCATGGGCAAACGATGCCCATGATCTGTTGTCGTTAAAGCAAGATCGATGGTAAGCCAATCATTGTTAATTTGCATGCAGATTAATAATTAGAATGACCTCCATTCAGAGTGGCTGGAGGCCCAAAGAGGCAGCAGCTGCCGGGTCCTCTGACGCTTTCCAGTTCCAAAGCCTTTCCTTGCGACCCAGCTGCTCTCCTTGGGTGCATGGCACCGTGTGCAGCCAACCTTTGCAGGCCCAGCTAAGTTCTGATTATTTTGATGTCTTTGAAATACAGCATCCAACATAAGCGCATGTGCTGGCCGCACACCAAGGGAAAGGAGACAGTCTGAAGAGCAGCCTAAGGCATGACTCATTGATACATGCAGCCATGTGAAAGTGGACTTCAGGTCTCCAAAAAGGTTTGCAGCAGAAAGAATTGAGCTTGACCTCACTTGACCTTCCCAAAAGATACATTTTGCAAGGCTGGGCCACAGGCAGCTCTCAGAGAAGAGGCAGGAGCTGGAAACCAAGAAGTCCACCAGGAGGTCCAAGCAGAGAAGATGGCAGTCAGCAATGAAGAAAGCACAGGAATGCTCCAGAGCTGGCCGGCTCTGGTGTCCTCACTGGGATCCTGGGTGTCCTCACCTGTATACCATTCCAGAGTATGTGCATGTTGAGCCAAAGGAGACTGAAGCTGCTTCTCAAGCACAGCATTTTTAATAGTGCACACTTCCCTTCAGAGGCCAAGGCATGCAAAGGCAGGTTCTGCTGGGGATTTGTGTCTCTGTGCATAGTCACACTCAGGAAGGCTCAGGAAATTGCAAAAATAAAAAAAATCCCAAGAAGCACATTCTGGCTCACTTTTGCAGGAGAGGTTGTGAATGCGGCAAGTTTGTGTGATGCACAAGCAAGAACAACATTCCCATGCATCCCTGTTCTTGCCGCGTATGCTACCTTTCAAACGCATGGGCAGTGAGGAACACAAGCCGGAGGTATGGCAAGCCTTGTGCTTGAAGCTGTGAGGATGGACTCCAAGCATAACTGAGCAGAAGAGAATCTCCCAGCTCTCATCTTAGAATCTGACACATGTGTGCAAAGCCCTAAATAACTTGGGACCAGGATACCTGAGAGGATATCTCCTTCCTTACCAACTTGGCCAGTCACTGTGGTCATCCATCAGAAGACATGCTCTTGGTGGTTCCACATGGACCTATGCTGTCCACCAGGAGAAGAACTTTCAGTGTGGTGGATCTACTTCTGTGAAACTCTGTCTCTTGAGCTCTGGCACTATTTTGCCTTCAGTGCCTGCTAAAGATATCATTTTTTCAGGAGGCCTTCTTCCTTCCAATTCAGGGGAACAGCAACTTCCTGTAGAGCAGGTTGAGCACCACTTGCCTGGGCAGACAGACCTTCCAAATACGGATACTTCCATGCTGTCCATTCTGAGCTTCAAGGTCTTGTGTATCACTGTCATCTACAGGCAATGAACTGGCACTCCCACAGCTCACATGCACTAAATGAAATGAGAGATGGAGTTGGGAGTTACGCACATATGGATGACACTTCAGTAGAAATCTGCAGATGACCTCATCCGCTGGTTCCGTGGAGATGTTAAAATGCACAGGGGATCTTTTGACCCACCGTGGAACCATGGATTTGATATGCGAGCATTTCAGTTCAATCAGAACAGCTCTTAACAATGCATCAATAGTATGTTCATATCAAAGCATGGCACTCTCTCCCAACATAAATGCAAGTGCAGCTAAAACATGACAGCTTAGAACTCTTTTTTTGCTCGGAGGGAGGTGAATCAATAAAGGCCTGTTGGAAACAAGAAAGCAAAATGGATGATTTGGATTAATGGCTTTAGGAGAGGCAAGTTTGCTAATAGGCAGGCATCTGGAAGCCCAATGTGGATCAAGCAATGCAAAATCTCCCCACTGTGGAGAAGTTCATCATGTGTCAGATGAAAGAAAGCTGTGGGAGGCATCCAGCCCATGGATCGCCAAGTGTCTCTGCAAGCAGGCAGCCAGTTTACAGAAAAGGACAACATCCTCAAAGTCAGTGTCTTTCTGAAACTGGGTGATGTGAAACAAACTCAGTGTGCAAATAAGCTGGATTGACAGTAATGAGAATTTGGATTCACTTAAAGGCCATGGGACCTAGACTCCAACATTTGGTGTGGAAACTTAGGAGTTGTCCATGTGCTGTTGGAATGCCTCATCCAATCACAATCTATGCAGATCCTACACTCAAGTGTGTTCCTGTGTGTGACAGGCTTCCCTAACGTCCATAGATCTTGCCAGTTGTCCAAGGAACAAAACTAAGCAGTTGCCTCCTTCCTACTGTGATGGAGCTCCTCACGGGAACGGACTGGGCAGGTCCTTCCTCCAGGGGCTGCATGGTGCCCCATGGCAGGAGCCAGGAAAAGGACTTCCAGCAGCTTTACTCAGACATGACAAGCAGGTGATGATGGAACCATGCACAGCTTTTCCTGCATATGGAGACGAAGCACAGCTCAACATCTGAAATGTACTTGAACTGGGATGGGCTTCAAGGTAGAGGTCAGAGAACTTCAAGGAGCTCAGGTTTTGCTGGATCAGCCATCCCTATCATTGCCCATGGTGGTTGGACCTGACATGAGTTGAAGTCAAAAACATCTGGAGGACACTACTTCATGGAAGACTGTCCTATGTGCACATCTGGTCAAGACCCTGTTTCAAAATTGATGGCAGCTAAATGCCTTCCTCAGGACCGCATAAAATATGGCTAGGTCAGATCCCATCTGCATGTCTCAGATCAAAAGGGCCAGTTGTAGAGTATTAGAAGAGCCTCCACAGCTCAGGAATTCCTAGACATTTGTGGAAGAAAGATGAAAGGAAAATCAGTATGAATATCTGTGTGAATGCATAACTTAGCTGGAAAAGCTCAGCAAGATGGGTATGGATTGTGCATAAGGCTACTCCCAGAGCATAATTTGAGAGTTTTGGAAATTAGATCAAAGACTAGAGGCTACCCATCCTTAATTCAGGTTCCTAACAGGATAAGGATGCTTCATTCTGACAAATTCTTTCCTACGTGAAGAGTATATATCATGTGAAGAAACACAAGTGTGAACTGGTGTGCCTCAATCAAGATGTGACCAGCATGGTGGGGTGGCAACTCATTTTCCTGAAGCACCATCTTTGGAGATGTCCTCCATTTGAAGGGCTGGCCAATGCAATTGCAGCTGAAAGATGGTGGCTCACCGTATCAGTGCCTTTCAACAATTAGTACCAGGACAGCAGACTAAAGAGGCAGGCATTTAGATTACCCAGGCAAAGAGTCCCTCCCTATGTGTCTATATATGATAGATGTACAGCTGTCCCTGAATTTCCATCTAAACATACAAATTAGCATACACAAAGGTTATGCAAATCAATGTGCCCTCTTTGTTCCTTTTTTCTGGTGTTGAATTTCCTTCTTGGGGTAATTCTGAATGGGCAAAAGGGAATTGGAATGATTGACTTTGCGAATTCATTCTCTGTGCTCAAATCATGGTTGACAGAGCTGGAACTGAAAGGCTTCATATTAGCTTGAAGCTCGAAATAGCAACGATCTTTCACATGCTAATATATAACCAATGTCTTCTGTAACTGTGGATTTTATAGGATACGCTTTGATTCTGCTTTTCGCAACCACAATAGGGGAGCTTGTTCAAAGTTGCCATGAATCCTTTTTTTCACAAGTAAACTCTCAAACACTGCATAAAAGATTGTTACAAGTAATGCACTGTCATTACAATCCAAGAGATGCCAACTGTTTCTAGCACAGAAAGGACCATGTTGGACCAGCCTATTAGCACAACTGTTAATGATAGCAAGCGCATCAGAAAATAAAAATATGGTGGCCTGAATTCTGCAAAGCTAACATGGTGGTTTGGTGCAGGATTCAAATCAAAGCCTGGGAACTAGTTGAATGAATATCCCCATTTCACTTTCTCCTTCCTGTGATGATCTTAAATCTCAGACCCTTTTCATTCTGTTAATGATGACATCTGCGAGCTTTCAAAGCTGTTTTTAAAAAATTGAGTTGCAATTCTCATCCTTCCCTAGAGAGGCCTTGTGTAAATTAACACCAGGAAGAATCTTTATGGAGCCCAGACCTCATTCCCAACCTCTGAAATTACTTCAAAGTTAATAGGTTAAATCCATACTAAGTTAGTTGCAATTAAGTCCAGCAAAACTGCTGGGAATGAAGCACAACTAACTTAGTATGGATCCAACTCAGTACTTCTTTCTCTTAACTGCTACATCAAAATCACCTCAAGTTTTTCTGTTGTTTAGTAAGAATCTCCACTTGTTACTCCTGAAGGAGCTTGGTCATTCAGTGTTCCTCTCCACACTGCATCACCGGGGCAGAATGCCCATCATCCTCAGAGTTCACTTGGTTAAGGACACTCCCTGTGCATTGCCCCTCAATACATTTTGTATCTCTTGGAGATGCCTGTAATTGTGCAGTTACCTGATGTGAAAACCACCCATTTGAACAGGGTAGTAAATGTCACATGACACTCTTCAAAACTGCAGTTCCCAAGATGCACTTTGACATTTCCCCAGCACCAAAATGTCCTACACTTTTCATGTTGGAGGGGAGCATTGTTCCCTTCTGAGTGCATAGCAAATATTTTCTGAGTAAATTTGCCACCACTAACTGGCCTCAAGAACATTCTAGTCACGGCCTTGAAAACCAAAATCCACAAATATGGACACATTTGAATGTACTTGGTCACCGCTGATCAACTTTACTGACCAAGAAGGAGATGGACTCTGTTTTGCCTGCACAACACATGGCAAGATATGGACAAGCTTCCTTTGCCCTAGGAAACTTGAACGTTCATATTCTCCAAGAGCTTTTTCACTTTGAGATTTCTCCTCTCTGGAAAACAACCTTTGTACTCTTGTTATAATTGGCCGTAATGATAAATGTACTTACAAACCTATCTGATTTATATTTGTTTGTTTTTTAATTAGTCAAAACACTACAAAATTGTGCTTTGTTGTATGGAAATGTGTCCTGTATGCATCAGAAAAAGTGTGTGTGGGGTTGTGGGGAGATAGCAGTATTTTATAACCATTTCAAGGAGAAACGCTGCCAATTTGGTTCTAGTTACTGGGGAGCTACAAGCTGAAGTGGTCCTTATTGCAGCTCTACCTGGAACTCGAGGGAAGTAATTCTCATTGTGTTTAGTGAAGTGGCCCTCACTGCGGCTTCACAGCAATCTGAAGTTGCAGAAGAGTCTTTGCTGCCCTGTATCTCCCGGCACTTTCCTTAAAGAAATAAAGATCACCAAGTACCTGAGTATCACAACATTCTTCAGGGTCAGTTTTCAACCCATTCAAAAAATGCATGAACATTGCTGGACTTTATAATACAACAGAGTCATCTTGGGGCCTTTGAAATGAAAGAGGAGTGTTCTACCAGTGAACTGTGGTCCCTCTTGAAAGCAGAAGAATGGGCAAGAAATCTATTCAGTTCACATTTTGATGTATACTGAATGAATTTCATACCTGCAAATCAATATGTGACCCAAAGCTCAGTTCACATATCTCTCTTTTCAAAAGTTTGCTTTGGTGTTTACCAATAGAGCAATGTGTATTTTAGGGGGAGGTACATACTGAAATGTGGACATTAATTAAAAGAAAATGAAAAGTTAGAATGCATTTTATCAGGGTCAGTGCTAGCAAAATAATCTGTCTTAAGCAAATTGTGTGTAAGAGTAAATTCATTAGGATACGTGTGTATAAAATGAATATAGATTGTCATGCAGACTTTTTCAAATGTTCTCAAAGTTCAAGGTGAAGCAAACTTAAAACTGGAAAGCTGAGAAAAGGCGAGAAACAGAAATGGACAGATTCATTCACCCCTACCAAGGCTTTGGGATTACTATATCAGCTGTTTCACAGAAAAGATACGATGATGCCCCCAAAATTCCATATTATATTGCATTTTCTATTCCTGTGGAGGATCAGAAGAAGGCCTGGGAGCACTCCCAAACTGTGCCGTGTGCTTTACTGTTTTCCATTCCTCCCTTTGGCAGTGCCTATTCCTAGTGAAATATCTTCATTTATTTTGTTTAAGGAGTATTGGCAGAACCTGCTGCAGTGGGATCCAAAGCATTTTCAAGACCTTTATTACGCCACATATTTTACCGAGAACATAGCCCAAAGCATAATACAGAAAGGAAGATAACAAATGTAAAATTAGGGAAGAACTGATTGCTACTCATGTTTCACCACTGAGAATACACAGAGAGTTACTTTAACAATGTAAAAACAGAGGAGCTTCAAAAACAAAAGCTCCTTGGACCACAGTAATTTGGGTATAGGATGGATTAGGCTTAGAACATGGATTAGCCAGAAGGCAACGGACAGCTATGCACTTGCACACTTTATAATAACGGTTGCGATATTGTGAGGTCCAATCTCTTACAGAGAGATCTTGGACTTTATAACTTAAAGTGAACTCCCAAACGCTTGCTTGTCATTATGCGGAACAGCACTTAGTAGCATTCATCACAGAGGTGGGAGGGACTTCAAATATCATGTAGGTCAACCCCTTCCTGATGGAGGAAATCCAGTGCTACCTTGTCCTCTGAGGCAGGTTATTCCACTGCTAAACAGCTCATGCCAACAGGAGACTTTGGGCCTTTGGGATACATTTCTACTGGGTGGCCCAAGTTGAGCAGAGTCGGGTCACATCAGATCCAGTCAGGTCAGTCCATCAGACAGAGACAATCCAAATTAAACCAAATTGTCTTAAGAAGCAGCCAGGGAAGTCAGGAACCATGGGCAGCTCCTAGTGGGCCTTGTTGGCTAGATCTTTCCTCCCTACTGCAGCAATCAAGAGATGTTGCTTCAGCAGAGGACTGAGGCCAACAAGTCCCATGTTACAGTGGGGATTACCTCCCTGAAGAAGCTGATTGAGGGTTTTAAAGAGCCCTAGTCTCATTTTGATTGATTTTTACCTTGTTGGGATAAAGCACTGTTGAGGTCTTCCGAGTCCAAGGATGAGAATAGGGCCAATACAAGAAGAGCCTGTGAGAAGGCATTGAAGGATCCTTCCTGTGTTATATTACTTTTCTCATCAGTAAAACACAAACACACAAGGAGAGCTAACTGAGCAAGTACCCTGAAAATTAGAAATCTTGAGATGAAGCACATACAAAAAGAAAAAAAAGGAAAAAAGAGCACTTTAATTGAAGTGAGCCTTTGAGAATGTTGAAGGAATACACTGAGCTAACGCAGCTGTGATTTCTATGGGATGACATCACTTTCGCCAATGCCTTCTTTGTATTATTTTGTAAAATTCTATTACACTCCACCCTCAGTAATATGACTTGCTTTAAAGTACCTGGGCTTGCTTCAAACACACATGCACACAACCGAAGGAGCAAGCTCTAACAAGTCTAAAACTTCAAAGAAGCAAATGGATGGCTAATGCGAGAATTTCTCTCAATCCATTAACCTTACTTTCCCTCGATTTACATATTAGTAAGCCTCCTGGCTATTGGAAGCTTTCAGAAAATGTGTGTGTGTGTGTGTGTGTGTGAGAGAGAGAGAGAGAGAGAGAGACAGGGCGGAGGGGGGGAGAATGTCAATTTCAGTTTCTCATTTTTTTCCAGTCTGAAGTTCAGTTCATATTGAACTTTATGCTTTTTTATTTTTGCAAAAAGAGTAACAAAAATGTGTAAGTGATGCATGGATCTTTCTACCAAATTGTGCTTCATGTGCACATTGTTAAAAGCAATTTTCCTAATGCTTCCCTAAGAAGACTTTCCTAATGCTTCATCAAAAATCTCATTTCTTGCTATGGGTCCTACTCTGGAGCATCAAATAACCAGCATGTGATAACCTTCAGATATCTGAAGACAGCTATCCTATCATCTTTTCCTCACCTCTTCTTCTGGCTAAACACGCTGCTTCAATATTCCTTCAGAAGACTAGTCTCAAGCCCTCTCACCATCTTTACTAATTCTTTGACGGGCATTCCAGTTTGTTGATAAAGCCCCTAAGAAGCGATTTCTAGGCAACCTTGAGCTTCCTTTCTTGCCCTAGCTAATTAGGACGTTCACACTGGCATCCTGAAGTGTTCCACCAGTGAAAAGCACCCGTGCATTGGTTTGAATGCTTGAACAAAGGCATGTTTTAGCTAGGTTTGCAAAACTTCTGAAGGTCAGCCTAATTGCAAACTCTTATTTATAAATTGCTTTCTTGGCCAAACAATGCCACTCACTGTAGATTAAACCTGAAAATCTATCTTTGCTTCTCTCCCTCACCTTCTCTGTCTCTTTGTTTCTTGTTGGCTAAGAATTTTTCTCTCCATAGAAAAGTTTACACAGGTGTGGTTAGATAACCGAAAGAACTGGTATCATGAACATGCTCCTACCTGCTGGATCTCTTACACATCTTGCAATCGCTCATTGACTTCCGGTTGCCACTTTGTTCAGTGCTTGGGGATGGGAATTTCTTCTCATTTCATCTTTTATTTCTCCTTGAACAGAGTAGGGGCAAAATACCCTTCTTGCTTCCATCACTGAGCTCACACCTGGAATCAAGAAGGGAGACAATCAGCATTGGTCCATAGCTGAAGAAATTTGAACAACCACAGAAAAAAGATCTGCGGTGAACCAAACATTTTCCATCTGGACCCACTGAAGTCCAGAGTGAGTGGAGCTTCTGGAGTCACAATTCTCAAGCCCAAGAGCTCAGGGGGTATGACCCAGTCAAATCTCACAGGGGTTCCTTCCTTTGTCGCCAAGCCCCAGAGATCTGAGAACCCAGATCTGGGAATCCCACCTCACATTGTGGGTGAAGCTGAATAGTCAAAGAGCATCTGTAGAGCCTAGTGAGTTTGAGAATCACCATCGGGATATGATGCCATCATTATGTCACAGTGATGATCTCAGGGTCATAGCGGTGGAACACATCCAATCAGATATAGCCTCACTGATGGCATCACAAAGGACAAATAAAGGCAAGCGAAGGCACCGTGTGCCAAGAACTCTCTGAAAAGGGGAAATGCTTTTCAGCACTAACCTACCCATTCAAGCAAAGCAGTGACTCATTTTGGCTGACCTTAGTTATGCTCCATCTAACAGGAAGATATGGAAGCTGTTTGTTAGAAATGTAGATGCGTAGTCAGGCAGCATGTATAAATGTCTTGTCTTTATCAATATGCAAATACTGTTCAAAGAGCCAATTTTACTTACCATTCCATCTACCCTCCTCTCCCACCAACACTTGACTGTACTTGCATTTTAATATTTTATCCCCCTATAACTTTTGTGACACTTTATTACACTTTTCATCCTTGCTGTAAATATGCAAAGCACTGTCAATCAACCTTTTGTTCCTGAGTATTTGATTAATAGCTCACAGATGCAATTCGCCTCTGTGTATACAGTGTAAAATGTAATGTACCGATGCACAATTCATTATTCTAATAACATGTTGGGACAATAAATCAAAGAAACCCTCCAGAAGACAGAACTGTAGATAAAGGAAGCCATTTTTTGACCTGTGATCTTAAGATACAATTATAAAATCTATTCAGCTGAATCTAGACTTGGTACTACTTGGACAAGATTCTCCGAAGTCCATGGCACTTGACTTAACCCCATGTGACTTACCTCCCAATGCTTTTCATGGGTTTGCTCTGTTCATGACTTGGAAGAACACGTGTCGAACAGAAAGCACCACGATATGGCATTTCAAGCATCCTGCAGGCGCGTATCCTAAGCAAGAAACAATTGCAGTTGTTCAGACTCGACCGGCAACCTCTCGCTGCTCATTGTGCAGCCCACTCCATCTGCCTTTGTCATCACTACTCACTCTTCATGAACGAGTTTTGCACAATTCACAAAGGCACTCCATAAGATGCTCGTGTAGGTTTGCCCAAATGTGTACAACAGTTTTTCAGTGTCACCCATTCCTAACAAAAGCTCTTCATTTCTTCCTTGCGTATCGCCTTCTGAGAGATTAAAAAATGTTAAAAAAATTAATGATGTTGAAGCTGGTAGCTGTAGTAGGTCTTTAACACTGTTACACCCTGGATAAATTGCATAATATGCCTTCACAGACCATTTGGGAAACAATTTGTTTTATTATCTAGTGATGCATTTCAGAAGCTGATATTTTCCATCATGACCTTGGCTCCTTGATTTTCACTTGCTTGAGCAAGCAAGTTCTCTGATTCTGAGAAGGGTGATAAGATTCGATCAGACTTGTGTATTTAATCATTTGTCTTGTTCTGAAATTTTCAGTGTTTTGCATTGATCTCCATGGGCAATTAATATGTTTTGTCAATAGTGCACTTTCCTCCCTGAGAGAAATACGTGTGTCTCATCTCCGCTTCATGTTCCTCCCACTCCATCTCCCTTGTTGATCTCAAATCTTCATGATAACTGGAAAGTAAAAATCCTTCAGAAGAATCTCATGCAAAGAAACCCAGGAAGGGAAAGGGCAGAAGTGAAATATTGGAGAGTGCTTGCATATATCTCTTGACTTTCTCTTTTTCAGTTGAGCAAAAGGAAAAGGGAGTGACTAGATCCAAAATTAGTGCTGTCCCAAAAACCGTTCTTCAGTTTCCCAATCATTTCCACCTGATTCTCAAGGGGTTTCCGAATTCTTTGCTGGTCCTTTTTTAAGGTTTGCTTTAGCACTGCCAAGTGATGGGGGCGGGGGGCCGCTATGTGTTTTCTCTCTTTTGCCATTGCAATTTTTGCCAAAGCTGTATTCGGCTGCCATGGCTCCTGATCCAAAATGAAAAGATCTCATAGATCCCCTAATGCCATTGCAAAGCAGAGAAAGCTGAGGAGGCTGAAGAGTTGCTTGTGCAAAGGAAGCATTGGCAGGATGTACGGCCACTTCATTTTTCGTTGCAAACATGTGAGCATGCACTGTTTGAAGTGCTAGGCGTGAGCAAGCATCTGCTGCAAATACTCATAAATCGACGCACAGGAGTCCCGGTTCCCATTTTGATTGCCACAAGCCTCTTCTGCAGAATGAGTCAGCACCACTTCAGCCTGTGGAAGAAGGCCGTGCAAATGAAGCAACTGGCACAAATGTGGGGCAACATGTGGGGCACCAAATTCCTCCTTTGGTGGCTGCTGAACTTTCATATTAGAAAATGCTGAAACATACTGCAAGGCTGAATCGTGGCGGGCAGCGTCCAAGACTCTCTGCACTTGTGCGGGGCCTCCCACCAGTGCTCAGCGGGAGCCTAGCAGTCCCCAAAGCAACCAGAAATGAGTTGACATCTCGTTCCTACAAAGGGCACACAGCTGAAGGGCACTGAGAGGAAGGGGCTCCGCCGACCCATCCCGTCAGCACATTAGCATCTCCTCCAGCTCCTGGGCTCACTTGAAGATGTGCTAATTTCCCACAGTGCTGGTGGCAGGATGCTTGTGCAACCAAAACAGGGCAGCCTCGTTGGAGATACACCATCTGTATTCTAACCGAACCTTGTAAGAACTTAAAGAGTAAGTCCCTTCTGTTGGTTGGCTTTATCGCATCCATTATTCCAGCA
Source organism: Varanus salvator macromaculatus (assembly GCA_023646645.1). Taxonomy (NCBI): domain Eukaryota; kingdom Metazoa; phylum Chordata; class Lepidosauria; order Squamata; family Varanidae; genus Varanus; species Varanus salvator. Next base: position 4,439,882 of record JAIXND010000754.1, on the reverse strand, counting down.
CGTCACAAGCTGGCTCAGACTTTCACCTAGCTGTTCATTTCCTTTGCTCCTCCCTCTGTTATTTTAAGAATCTGTCTTAACAAAGGAATCATGTGGGAGGTGACAGGGCTATTTGGGATTCTGACACAAGGATCCTGCAGTTTCAGTGCCAGGACTCCAAGGACTGCACCCTGCCTCACTCTTCTCAGCCAGCACAGAATGAGCTGCTCTGGCTGCCCTCTTCCCAGGTTGCCACTGGGCCTTGGAGGGGGGGGAGGGGTGCATTCATGAATAGGGAGGGGAGGCGGCTGATGCTGAGGACTTGTGCCAGCTCCTGTTGGCTCACAGCCTCCTTCCTGCTCCCTCCAGAGCAGTTTATCTGGATGGCCAAAGCCAACTGTCTGCTGAAAATACTGAGCATGAGACATAGAAGTGGCAGAGACTTCTGTGGCTGTGCTTCCTTCCAGGCATTGGATGCACAGAAGCTTCTGAGTTGGGAGGCTTCTGTCCAAAGCCACTGCCATCAGATAAGAGTCTGTTCCATGAACGCTTGAGCTGATCTTCTCTATCTGGTCCCATGTTGTCCGTCCATCACTCCCATCTTACTTGGTGTAGTGGTAATAACTGAGTCAAAAATACCATATACTGGTGATTACTATGCGTGGTATGTGATCGAACTGGTCCCCCAAAATTTATTTCTCAGATGTTGTATTCCTCAAAGAACTGGCACAACTCTACTTGCTGAATTGCTGTGAACCACTCAGCGAACATGGGCTCCTGGATGATACAGAAATGAAATCTCCATCATCACTGGTCCATAGAAGGAGGTGAAGATTCAACCTGACCAAGCTGGATAATAACCAGGAGAACATCTGTGCAATATGAACAGATTGTTCCTGCTCCTGCAGAGGGGCAACACCTGGAGCTGGAGACAAGGTAGGGCAATATGGACCAATGGGAGACTTAAGAACACAAGAAGAGCCATGCTGGATCAGACCAAGTCCAGCATTCTGTTCACACAGGGTCCAACAGCCACCTGTGGGAAACCCCCGAGTAGCACACATGCTCTCAATATCCTGCCCATGTTCACCAGCAACTGGTGCCCATAGGCATACAGCTTCTGATACAGGAGGTGGCATATGGCGACCTGGCCTAGTAGCCATGGATAGCCTTCTCCTCCACGAATTCCCTTTTAAAGCCATCCGAATGGGTGCCCATCGTTACATCTTCTGCCTGCATGAGGTTTCCACTGCACTTTATCGTCTGTTTGTATGGATGGCTGTAAACCACCCAGAAAGCTTCAGCTGTGGGGTGGTATAAAAACGAAAACCGTCACCATCACTTTTTTGTTATGTGCCATCAAGTCATCTCCAACATCTCCTATGAATGAGGAGCCTCCAAAATGTCCAGTCTATGATAGCTCTGCTTAGCTATGGCCTTTATGGAGTCCATCCATCTCTTATTCGGTCATCCTTTTCTTCTGCCTTCAACATTCCCTAGCATGCTTGTTTTCTTCAGGCAGCTTTGCCTTCTCATGATGCGTCCAAAGTAGGACAGCCTCAGTTCCATCATTTTTGCTTCTAGAGAAAGCTCTGGCTTGATTTACTCCAAGACCCACTTGCACATCATTCTGTTGGTCCAGAGTAGCATCATCTTGCAGTAGCAAAATCCCAGAGTTTAACCATTTGCTGTATGAATGCCCGCTTCCTGGTATCTGTCCTGAGTCTCCCACCAACCATCTCGGTGGGATGACCTTGGGATCTAGCATTATAGAAGAGGGAGAAAAACGTCCGCCTGCCCACAAAACGTATGTTTGAAGGCACAGATAGTCGACTGTGTTCACTGCAGGGACAGATTCCTGGGATAGTTCTGACATTTGAGTGGCAAAATTGCATCAGCTCTCAGTGCAAGCGAGCCACATTTTTAAAAAGAAAGGGGAAAAAAGCAGGTGCACTGTATTATACCTTTGCCAGGCACACTCATCCATTTTGCATTTAGTGGGTAGACACTAGAATGGTTTATAAGCTCCATTTTTCTCTGCATTTTGAATCTTTCTTCATTAGGGGACTGTAGCATCTGACAGTTCATTTGCTTGTCTACCGCTTCCTCCATTAACATCACCCTTAGATGGAGTGAGTGTGAGGAAATGGATAATGGCTAGTTTGCTATTTAATGGAGTTCCCATCTCTCATCTACTTTCCCCTGGCCGCGCCTTTCCCTTCCCCTCCTCTCACTCCGGACTGTTGGGCATCAACCCAATATGTTTATTTTGGCTTCTGTGGTTCAGATAAGATAGGCAGTTGTCTGCCTGGGGTCTTAGCCATGGTGGCCTTCATCTTCAGAACCAGATGCACTTTCTCCACCACCCATTGTAAGGAGAAACTGACCTTTTTCCGCCATGCTAACGACACAGTCAAGCAGTGCCTGGACATAAAACAGGCCAGTAGCAGGGGCTGCAAAACTAGCACAGAGAGAACAGAAGAAAGAAGCTTGGCTACCAGAGAGAAACAAAGGCCAGGCTGGAATCTGTCTCTCTTGCACCCGCCAGAATTTTTTTCCCCGTGTTCGGTGCTGGCCAGGAGCAAGTCCATAAATGCTTGGGGACTTCAGCAGCCTCTTTGCAAGAACTATGCAATTCTTTGCACAAAGCATGCAAGCCCACAGGTCAAGTGTGTGCAAGCAGAACTTGTGCAGCGGGTTTGTGGGCAGCATGTGCGCTAGCTGGCCTCATGGACTCGCCTCTTGCCAGGCTCCCAGGTGAACACTCAGTGCGAGTCTTAGGATGGAGAGAAAGCAGGCTGGAGTCCAGGGAACCGAGCCAAACTCTGAGACTCTGTGACCACTGCTAAAGGTGAGTCCTGCCTCTCAGAGGCTGTGGGAGAAGTTCTCTTCTTCCGAGAAGGCAACCTGGCCTGATAGTTTCTCTCCCCATGTATATGGTAGCGGGGCTTAAGAAGCCAATTCTGCTCAGTTTTCAACCAATGATGACCCCTTCTATGCTGCTGGGGAGGTGTCCATTGTTGCTGGAGAGGAGGTGGGTTTCCCTGATTGAGGGGGCAACCACACCACTTCCTGATGTTCTCAGAGCTGGACCATGGGATCTCAGAGCTGGGAAGGCTGAGCCCCTTCCCCATCCCCTCACAGCTGGGGCTTGAAGGACCATGCCTGATTCCTCCATGAAGAACCATGCCTGTTTCCTTTCCAGGTAGAAGAGGGGCATGCTGGGAGCAGGGAGGTTGGGACAAGGACTAAGGCTTCCTGGATGCCTTCCTTGTCCAGCTCAGTCGATTGTTTATCTACCTCAGTGTTGCCTACCCAGGACTGAAGCTGAGATCTTCGGAGGCAAAGCTTCTGTTCGACCAGGCTACAAGCCCTGCCTGACTTCAGGTCAATCCCACGTGATTTGGAGCTACAACCTTTGGGGAGACACATTGGAGAGAGAACTTGGGAAGGATACCTGGATTCTTTCCACTTTCCAGAGGCAGTCCTTGAAACCAGGATGACTGATGAGACACCGATTGCATCCCCCGCTTCCTCTCCATCAGATCCTGTGAATGACTGAAAGCCCAACACATGTTTAATATATATAAAACGTGTGTTATCCTCACTCCGCCAGCCTGGGGACCAAAGGGCCAAGAGGGAGTCTTTATACAGTTGTGCAAGGCTAAACTGTGTTGCTCAGGGATGAGTGAGCAAATGACATCCTAATCAAAGCCGACAGTAGCATCGCACTGTAATTATAGCCTGCCGCAGGCATCTTTGAGACTATGAGTACTTTTGGGATAGTTTGCATCTAAATTAAAATTGAACTTCAAAGTAGTTAGATAGGGATGCATTTCCAAGGAGGTTCTTTATTTTTTTGGGTAAAGAGTTTGAAGAAAGGGGGAGACATATCAATGAAAGACACTAACTGATTAGTCTTACGCCACACAACAGCTGCTTGCTAGCATTAGAAATATCCCCAAATGTTGATAATCACAAGCTCAGCTCTGGAATCTTATTAATTTTGCATCTGAATTATGTATGTGGTGATATTTGTTGTTGTTGTTCCATTAGTTCCAAATGTTTGTTTAGACTTTATAAGATGTACGTGCAAAAAATAAAAATATATATTTTTTAAATAGCTAGAATGCTTCCAGAAGGCACTCAGCTTAGAAACAGTGTGAATTTGGTTTATTGTCATCTCAGCTATCATCTTTGAAAGTTGGTTGATCTGCTAAATCTTTATGTCAAATTTAATAAATGAGGGGGTTTGTTTGTTTTTCCATTCCTTTGTGGAAAAACAAAAGAATCAAATGTTGCTGCTGTGAGGAGGAGGGGAACAGAGAGAGGGAGAACGAGAGGGAGAGTTGATAGAAGGAATTACAAGCTTTTGGAGAAATAGACTATCTTCAACTAACATGGCATCATTAATATGTGGTGATGTCTTGAATCAGAGAAGATGCAGAGCTGAGCATTGTAAACATCTGCTTGTCTGCTTTACAGATGTTCTGCCTGCAGCTTTGTCTTTTTCTGATTAAATGTTAAGACAACAGCCAGGGAGAAAGAAAGAGCTGTTCTCTCCACTCCATGGTGTTTTCGCTTTGTTCACATCATGCAACCGTTGGTGAATTGGAAGCAACAGAGAGGGGCTCTTTGGAGGTCTGTTGGACCACCATGTGCAGGCTGTGCATGGGTAGACAGGCAATGTCACCCTAAGAGGTTTCCCAGCCTGAGTGGGGCACACCATCTGAAGAAAGGAGCACAGCCTCCAAGGCCAGGGACATAATTGCAGAACCTGAAGAAGACCTCCCAGCATGCCTTCTGTCACCTGTTGCAGCATAACAGCTGCTACAAATAAATGCAATTGTTAACACCTTGCTGCCCTTCCAGGGCATTCAAAATTGGTTGCCTGTGGGGGCTTCCTCTCTCTGCCTAATGATAGAGCAGGGTAGGATGGGTGAGAAATTCAGTTCAATCCAGTTTTGGTAAGAATTCACCTGGTATTGGAGAAGACTCCTGAGAGATCAAATCAATCAACCTTAAAGAAAATCAAACCCAACTGCTCTTTAGAAGGCCAGATACTGAAGAGGAAACTCAAAATGCTTTGGCCACCCAATGAGAAGGAACAACTCACTGGAGAAGACCCTGATTCTGGGAACAATTGATGGCAAAAGGAGAAGGGGATGGCAGAGAAAGAGGGGACTGGATGGAGTCACTGGGTGTGGGCTTGGGTGGACTCCAAGGGATGCTGGAGGACAGGAGAGCCTGAGGGAATGTTGTCCATGGGGTCATGATGGGTCAGGCACAGCTTTGCAAGTAAACAAGAAAAAAAAAAAGAATTCACCCCCAAATGGCAATGTTTTCCATATTCAGGACATAAAGAATTTGAGATTAGTTCTGCTGGCTGGCTGGCTTTTTTGAGTGCCCTTGAGAAAAACTGAAACTGGCTGTTTGGTCCATCCAGGCCCAGGGCATCAGGGCTAAGCTCTTCAGAGTCTGGTACTTGATTGTCCATCGTTACTATCTATAGGCCATCCAGGTGGCTGAGCAGGTGTCCATCATGACGCATTATACCTATTCCATTTGGCTGGTTCAAATGGGTGAGAATTGCAATCCCTTTCATTTTTGATGAGAATTTATTCCTCCTTCGCCCTCTCCGTGTGACCAGCTTCCTTTGCTCCTCTCCCACTTGTGTGTTGGACAGGGAAACAATCAGTGGCATCTCCACCTTTCCACCACTTCATCTAGAAGCAACCTGGGAAGCAGGTGAGCATCTGTGCTGAACCAAGAAAGAGGAGAAACAAGTCCAGGGAGTTTGTACCCCTGTTGCAGGTGTGGGATAACTGACTTTCAGAAGGCACCTATGTTTCTGTCCACATAGTGATCTGAAGCTGTGAAATGTGGTCACTTTGCATTAGAATGCCAGCAAGATGACTGTCTCCTTTGTCCTCACCATAGTTCTTGCTCCACAGAACACAGTTGCAAATAAGCAAATTGGAGGGAAGTATAGCAGATTCAAAGAAGTCTGAATTCCTGTGAAAGATTCCTCGGTGGACCAGTTTTCCCTCACCTGCACAGATTCTACATATTCTTGTGGACCATCTCTGCTGCCCAACCCACCCCCCAAAACCCACCCTTTTTGGCTGAATTTATAGAAAAGCGCTCTTATACAAATGCACATTTGTATATCTCTTTTTAAAAAATCCAACTCTGTCAATGAAAGGAAGACAGAATGCAAGACACCTGCCAGTCTGCTAAGCATGGATGGGACAGATTGAACAAAATTGGTACATCCCAACGTACAGTGATATTGACAAGTCAATTCAGCAAGTTTATCTTTTGAAGCATATTCTGATTGACTGTTTCCCCCATACCCCTCTCCATTTTCTTATTCGTTTTTTATAAACCTAGGGAAAAAAACTCCACCAGGTGCTAAATTAGTGCGTGTGTTTTAATGTTTGATTAATTTCAACTTTCGTTAACCACCCAGAGAACCTTGGCTATTCGGTGGGATAAAAATTGTGGGGTGGAGCCATTACATTGACTTCCTAAATTATCGCAGTAATAGTTTTTTTTGTGAGAGAGACAGCTGAGGAGTTGTACTGGAACCTACTTGTCGCTAGGACCACTGTGAATATATGGGTGTTAAATTGCTTTTGTAGCAGAAATGATCTGGATTCTGTGATCTCTCCTCCATCGGCAACTCATGGATTCCCCCAAACATTTATACGAGGTTCATTATTGCTTTTCAGCTCATCTCAGCCTGACCTTCCTATGCTTCTTCCACAGGTAGACAGCTGTTGTGTTTTATGGGCTAGACCTCACTTGCATTTTGACCTGTTGATGCTCGGTATCCATCATGAGAAGGCGCCTCTTCTCTGCAACTCTGTTTATTGATTTTCCACCAGGATGGGGAAGAAAGATACACTTCATGCACAACAGCAAGAGGCCTTTGAAAATAACTCAAGCATGAGAATTCATAAACAAGAATGTGAGAGTTTGGTAGGAGACCAAGCCGAGCCTGCCAGGAATAATTCACCACACGATATGCAGAAGTGTGGATGCTGCCAACGAAGACCCGTCAGTCTATTGAACTAATGCTCAGTTTTGGTCAGTGCCGCAGCAGCCCTTCGAACTGCATTTCAGAATTCAAAACCCCCAAGTCGTTTAGACAGGATGTCCTTCCTGTCACATTTTCTAGTCTTTATGCATTCATATGAACTATGCATCTCTTGGCCCAGAGAGTTGGCTTTGGGCAGTGTTAATGCCGCTGAGCCAAAACTCCTCACAGTACTTGGGGAATGTCTTCTGCAACCCAAACAGCAATGCTTCCAAAATGTTATCTCCACCCACCCCTAGTTACAGGGGCTCAGAATCACCCCATTATTGCGTTGTCAGGAGTCCTAGGGCCAAGCAGCTGCTCCTCGGTGCAGTGAGATGGTTGGAGCATCCGAGCTGCAGCTTGGCACATCTTCCTAAACCATGAAGGATTCCCAGGCTCCACTCAGCTTTCTCAGACTGCCCATTGCCCTTCGCAACAAGAATGGCACTCAAAATCCTGCTCAAGCTGAGATTCAGGTGAGGGCGCATGACTCAGGTGGCAGCTTTGCCTCTTTGTGAGCAGAAGGTCCCAGTTTCAATCCTGGCCACCTCCCAGTAGGGCAGGGATGCTTCTGTCGGCCAGTGCCAGCAACGCAGGGGTGAAGGCTTCCGCTGGGTCACTGCAGCTGTGCGTTGTGCCACAGTTTGCATCCAACATCAGCAGTAGTGGTTGGCAGTGGCAGTGATGAAAAGCAGGCTTTCTCCATGCATGTTATAAATGGATTCATGGATGGATGCACGGACGTGTGGGTGAAACCCATGTGCAAAAAGAAGCCTCGGGATGCGTTGGTTATGCACAATCACAGCGAGATTTATTTAACCACTGGTGTAATTAACATGCGCAAGGGCGCTTTAGCATCCTGCAAGCCAGGCAGGGCAGGAGACGTGGAAGCTGAATTGAAAACTTCCAAACTTTGTGCATTCATCCTCAGCTGTTCTTAGGGAAATCTCCATATTCTGTAACTGTTTACAGAGCTGCAGGGAAGAGAGACACAAGGATGGGAGCACCAGCAACGCCCAGCCTTGCTGAGCTTGTCCAAACTGCACCTTGCCATTTACTTCAGCTTTGCTCCCATGTCCTTTTGCTCTAAGGAAAAATGTGCATTTTGAACCGGGAGAATGCACATTTGCTCTTCCATTCTATTGTTACAGCCAAAGCGGTTTTTTTCAAAAGTGATGCAGTGTGAAAGTGCTTTTTGTTTTCAAGAAAAAATATTTCTTTTGTTTTAATGATCACAGATTTGACAGTGTGAAAGCTTCTTAGAAGAAACATGTTCCTGCATGCCAAAGTTCTTTGAATTCTATCCGAATGCTCAACCGACTCATATCTGTAGGAGACTATGTTCTTTCTTTTGCTTTTTGCATGAACATCCATGAATATTTCCACGGGTATTTTTTCCCAAATGCATATATCCTTGTGCACATTTTCAATGTGCATGCCCGTCTCGCTTTGATCCCTTCAGCAGGAGCACTTTTCAAATGCACATGCGTGTTGAGTGCCATCTGCCTTTCCTGAGAATCATGTTGCAAGTTCAGAAAGGCACAGACTTTAACCACAGATTGTGTCTGAGGTTATGTTTGGTCCTGAAGGTATAAACTGGGTAAAATCCCAATAAAAATGAGTGGAAAAATATCCGCCCCCCCCCCCCCCATGTCCCTCTGTGTACGCCCAGCGTTCCTTCTCGGACTTCCAACACCATGGCCTGTGTAATGTAAATGGTAAGAGATAAAAGGAGAGCAGAAGTTCGCCGTGACTGATGAATAAGGCGGCTGCAGGATGGTGTTATCCAATCTTTCAGGATCAGGTGCAGTTCTCTTCTTTTCATTCTGTGCCTTTCTGTCGATTGAATGCCTTTTGCTCCAGAGACATGCCAGAAAAATTGGACAACAGGATAAGGTAGCAGAACTCCTCTTTGAAGCTTCGACGTGTTTTCTGAAATGTCTTTCATGACAGCTGGCATGGGACGAGCTCAACCTGGGCCTATTTGCAAGTTAAGCAAAAATTAGCATAAATAGCAGCTGTTACATTACCCCGAAACGTGTAACAATAAAGACATTCTCCCGCTCCCAACCCACCCTGTGCCTTCAGAAGCAAAGGTAGGTAAAGAGCCATCTTGAAATAATGAGTTTGTTAGCCACCTGTTTAAAGTTCTGCCTGCCATTAGAATCAACGCAATACTTCCCGAAGACACATTTGTGTATGTGCGTGTGTGTGTGTCGGGTTTTTTGGCTTGGTTTTGTGTTTCTGTAATTCGGGTTTCCTAATTAAAGCCAAATCATCCCTTCTGATTAAAAAGAAGTAATTGCATTGCAATGTAACAAACATTTCTGTGCTAATGAAAGGAAAGCACCCCCCCACCCCACACACACACACACACAAATACTTGAGTTTTCATTTTGTTTGAAAAAACAGTTTGCACTACTGATGAGTGAAAGGGGGCGAAAGCAACTTCCCTTGTGTCCCAGGAAGGGGCTAACGTGCAAGTGTGGACACGCTCCGAAACCGAACGAGGAACGGTACATAAAAGGTGGCACTGCATACGCCGTGACGGTCAAGGAGCAGTGCAAGGACATGGACTCGGGTACAATCTGTGGCTGAAGGCCCTGCGTAGGATGGCCATGGCAAGTTGAGAAGGCCACAGGCTGTATCCAGGCTTGATCATGCAAGTAGGCCCATAGAAATAGACCCATAGAAGTCAATGGGGCAAATATGTCATGACTACCTTATTTCTCATTGCTTTCAAGCTAGTGCGGCTAAATCTGGACCTAACTCTTCGTGTTTTGGCTTGGTGGTTCTATTTATTGCACCACTATCCAGACTGCCATCTGTCGACCTCAAGATGTCATGTCTAATTTTCCAGAATGGTCTCCCACCCAAGCCCTCATGGGACTGTTCAGCTCAGCAGGATTAGGCCAGCAAGTGTTGGCCATCTTCAAGAACTGCAAAAGTGTCACTGTTTTCTCTACCCTCCCACCTTTCTCCAGCATATGCAACAGCACAATCACAAGCTGAGATGTGACAGATCCTGTTCTTACACTGTTTGTGCCCTCTCTCCCTCTCTCCCTCTCTCTCTCTCTCCAGGGTGGGGAGAGCCTGATTTTGATTTCCGTTTTCTTTAGAAAGCTTCACATTCACATTGGCTTCCATCTCTGGAAACATCTGATCTTCTCTCTTTCTGTAAAGAGGGAATTTTGTCCTCTCTCTCATCCAGCATGCATGAAATATTCACGCTTTCTACCTGATTCACGCATCAAGACTTGAGTCTAGGGTGGGATGACATGTGTCCACTCATTTCTGTTTCTGAAGATCCAGGCTCTTGCTCCCTTGCTGTCATTTGCAAAGAAATACTACTGGGGTCTAGCTCGCACTGGAGTGGAATGTGGCATGTAAGGGGAATTCATTGCAACTAATTCCTCGCCAGGCTTCCCCAGTTTGCACCTTCCAAACTGGACATGGAATCAGATGCGATTTGCAGCCAAAGACTGTGCATGAGCGTGTGTTCAGTTGCATGCATTCATTCGAATGATGCTCCCATCCACAATTTAATCAATGGGGAAAGGAATGCAAAGAGGAGCACAATGGATCCAACATCTGGGAAAAAATAAGGATAAAACCCAGCAAGGTTCCTGATAGGGACTCGGGTCAAAAGGAGAACGAGCGGGTGAGTCTTGCAGGTTTGCCCTTCCCTGGTTGTGGCACCTCTAAGTATGTGTTGTTGTTGATCTAGATGCTTCTATTGGCGCAGTTACTGCTTGTAGCTGGAGAATCTCCCCTTCCTCATATTTATTATCATCTCATCCTGACATCAGGCCATGAGAAGACTGCTGCTACATCATGTTAGCTGCTAGCTTCCCCTTTTCCATTTCCCACAGTGGTCAAAGACAGGACTCCAGAAGGTTCACAAACAGCCTCCAGATGCCTCCAGAGTTCACAAACCTTCCGTGGCAGCCAAATTAAGTCACACATCCAGCAGGCATCTCAGTGGGACTCAGATCAGGTGAACCTTAAGTCCCCATGGTATCAAGCAGTCCACTTTCTGAATGGCAAAATCTGGATTCAGCTCAATGCCCTTCTCTTGCATTGCCACAATAATCACCTCTGAATGGGGAGGTCCCATTTCGATTATATGGCTCAAAGCACCACACTGGTGGCTGGAGCAACAACTGGTAGTTCCACAGGTGCATCCTCACCTTGATAAGAAATGGGCCTTATTTCCCATTTCAGTTTATTTCAAGGAAACTTGAGCTTCAGGGGGGAGTCATGATGCAGACAGTAATTCACGGATGTGTCTTCCCAGACAGTCAGACTTAGGAGCCTTAGAGCTCACTATCCCACAGGCATAGGGAGTCACAAAAAGCATGTTCGCAAGCATTAAACAAAAACCACTGACAGCACAACCGATGGGAACAAACGCCAAGAGGAGGAGGCCCCTTTGGATGCACACAAGAACAAGTGTGCAATTGGGAGGCCTTGGGGTGGGGGGGACAGTTGGAACAAGAAGTTGGATACCTAATTCAGGCACAGCCCCAGAGTGTGTTACAGTAGGTTTTGTTCTTGCTGTTGTCATTATAGTTATTGTTAGCAGCGTATTTCCCTGACCTGCCGAAACATAATACGGCCTCAAAGATCTGTTCTTGGACCTCCACTTACCTGGTTTCTAACCCAAAAGACTTTGTTTCTGTCTTCCTAGTTTGGCTATGAGACCCGTCAAAGCGCATCCCATCGGGACTCCAGCACAAGCTTACCTGTGCTAAAGGTACCTGTTGATTTCTCCTTTTGCATTTTGGCCATCCTCTTCCAAGTCCTTGCCGCCATTCCCAGGGGCACAGGCACAATAACAGCCACACGGAGAAGGTTGTGCATTATGCGTTTTCTCCTTTTATGGAAACGAGGGGAAATGATGGATGACCCAAATGGCAGTGTTTTCCTGCTGATGGAGAAAAATGTTTCAGGAGTAGAAAAACCTTTTGAAGACAATGATCAAGAGCCAGCTGACTGACAACCTTAGTAAATGAAGCATACTCGATGGGGATGGTTTTTATGTTGTGTGACAGTAGCCAAGACTGGCATTTCATTTTTCCAAGACATTTTAATTGCCCTGTAGTAACCAAGAAGGATTTCTCAGTTGAGTAACCCGGGAAGGCTGTGCTTTGCATCTTTACCAAGGAAGCCGTCTTCACCAAGTCTCTTGGCTGGGTCGTGCGGACCAGGAGTGCCTGCCCAAACCTGATTCCCGTCTGATGTTTTGGATTTCAGTTCTCATCAGAAGGAACAGGCCTCCTCTCATCAGAAGGAACAGGCCCACCTCTATTGACTGGTGGAGTGACTCAAGCAGGAGACCCTTCAGCTCTGCCTGAAGATCTCAAAGATTGAAAATGAGACTTTCTGCATACAGAACAGGGCCTCAACCACTGAGCTAAATTCCTTCTCTGGTGGAGGAGAAACTGCCATCCAACGCTAGCGTGGAGGTGCCGAATTTGTGGTCTCCCATTGATTGCCCCAAGAAATGCCAAAATGCCATTCCCCAAGCAGCAGGGGACCCTTGGACTTGGAGGCAGGGAGATCTGGCCACACACAGACCAGAACTGGTAGACATCTCTGCCAGCCAATGGGCAGCATTCGATGCTGCCCTCCAAGAGGAGTCATTTAAAATTGGCATTTATTTATGTATTTTTACATGAGTTCTATACCACCCAATAGCCAATGTTTTCTGGGCAGTTCACAAAAATTAGAACCATAAAGTGTGATGAGATCAAATTGAGCATAAAATGTTAAAGGTATCGTGCTAAATAAAAATGTAAAAAACAACAACAAAACTTAGCTCCAGTACAAAGATATAACATATTTACACAGATTTAAAACCTTAAGTTAATACATAGACTAAAATGTCTGGGGAAATTAGAAGGCCTTCAGCTGTCAAAGAAAAGAACCCAAAGTCGGCACCAAGTGAGCATTCTAGCAAGCTCATCCTACAAGTGGAACACCATGACCAAAAGGGCCCACTTCGTAGCTCCTGCAGAGGGACTTCTGAAGACATTCTTAAACTCTGGATGGCGAGATCTATATGGAAAGAGACAACCTGGCCCAAGGTTGAAAGCAGATTAATGTAAAAATAGAATAGATTTTGGGTACGATATAAACCTGGAAAAGTGGCATGAACCCAAAATTGACATACATCCCTATGCTTCAGTTATGGACGACTGGAAGGGTCATGAAGAATTGTGTATCAACCATGGGAGGGCCTGGAATTTTTTTTTAAGGACCACTATTAAGAGAAGGTATTTCACAATTAAATCCTCTAAAAGTCTTCTGTATGATAGTTTTTATTTCTGTTTTCATCATACAGTCAAAGGCTTCCAGTTTGCACCTTCCAGTTGAGAATGCATCCAGAGAAAGTTTGTTCTTCCTTCCATCTTTCCGTCCTTCCTTCCTTCCAACCACAGGCCTACTACAAAATTTTTAAAAATAATTGATCTTTAAAACCCATTATACTCACTCTATCTTTGCCTCTCAGAGAGGCCTTTCTTAATCTCTCCCCATTTTTTCCAAGCATATGATAATTAAGCCTCATCATATTTAAGTGTAAGAAGAAACTTCAGTGAGAAAATAAAAACAGAGCAACCTCATGGCGAGCAAAGTGCTATATCCTTTAATGTTCTGTTTTTATGTCTCATTGCTGAGGCCGAACGCGCTAATAAGCTTTTAATGACTGTTCCCACTGCTGCTGTCATACCAGATCTTTTGCATGCAGGCTTTTATTTCCTGGAAGAAAAAAATCAATTAAGCCGCATGACTTCCCTGACCTCTGCTTGTATTAAAGCTTAGCCCAACAATTAGGATCTCATTATAACATCCAGTCCATAAAATATTGTTTTATTAAAAAAATGTTTCTGCAGCTTTCTCAGTCATTCAGATGCCACTGAAAACATTAATTTTATGGCAACACAGCTTCGTTTCTTAGAAATCATTGGTAGCAAATCATTTCATTGGCCTAATTAGAACTCTTGCATGATTCACTATTACAAATCTTCAACAGAAGCAGGACCGTGTGTTCCTTCACTCCTTCTCCCTCACCTCACACCAAAAGACCCACTGACGTTCTGTTCACATAGACAACTGATTGGAGAAGAGAAGATTTTGTATTACCTCACATATAAATTCTCAGTCTTGGATGAATCAATATGTTCATTTTAACATGGAGGGTATACAAGTTCTTTTGGATTCGGGACTGCATGGGCTTCTTGAGTAATTCATACTACTTCACTTACTTCCTAAAGCAGTTCTCCTGCATTTGAGGGACAGGTGTCCACAGATAGTATCCTCGGACAATAGCCAAGAGACCTCCACTGCAATACCACCACCGGGGCCCCTTTTCTTAGTCATTGTAAGAAAGGGGATTGTAGGATGCATGCCACTGTCATTACCCACAATGCCCTGCAGTGAGACTTCAGAGTGTCCACTGCTGGGTGCCCATCTGAGGAATATCACCCCAGCTGTCCAGCACACCTCTCCACTGCTTGGTTCATTGGTTCCACTTCATAAACATGACCATGTGACCCAGAATTCCCAATTCCAAGCAAAAATTTATACCAGCAAGGGGCATGTTCAGAAACACCCTTACCCCATCCATTCGTATTCCTTTCTTTCCCCTCAAAGGAGGCTTGTTAATTTATGTGTTTTGTTCTCTCGCTAAAAATGCTAGAAGGTCCTAAAGAAAAGCTTTCATTTGGGGGCCACTAAACATTTGTCGAAACAGGGTATCACAAGATTGCAAAGTGTTTGTATGACAAAACTCCAGCAGATGGTCTTTGTTTGCTCCAATCAAGGTCACCTTGCTTCAAAATCCTTCAACACCTTTTCTTCTTAAGGTTTCCCTCATCCTTAATGTTAAGTGACATCCCATAATCAATCAAAATTCAGACTCAGTGTATCATTTCCCCAAAGAACACAGAAAACCAATTTCAGATTCATTTGGAAGTGTCCACCTGGAGGAGTTCTCAGAGTAGTTTCTGCAAATTCAAGTGCCGGCCAATTCCCCCTCCCCACGACAGCGTAGGATGCGGCCCTGATCCTGCATTACATTGGGCTGATTTAGAGGCCTCAGAATGTAATCAGGCACTGTAAGTGTCAAGTGCAGCACTAGGGATAGGTAGATGAATACATGAATGTTTTCCCATACAATAAATCTCCGTGCATATCTATGGCAAGTAACAGAGAAGAATCCATTTCAGACTGCTCAGATACTGTTGTGACTGGCGCATTTGATGGGGATTACCAAAATCCAGGTCCAAATCTCCACTGTTCCACAGTGCTCTCTGGGAGACATTGAAACAACAGCCATTTGAAATGGATAGTCCAATTTCAGTCTATGACAGCATCACATGTAATCAGTTATAAGTCCAGTTCCTGCATCAGTCCAGGCTTATTATTTTCAAAATAGGACAAACATTTGTCTTAACCCTTTCTGTGCAATTTCTTCCTGCTGATGTTTTTAGTATGCGACCCTCCCTAATATGGCCAAGTTTACTTCTACTTACCCTAGTATGTCTGTTTTTGTACATGTTCTTTGAGCTGATAACTGTATTGCAAAGTTCAGGGAAGTGACCAGTCTGAAGAGTAGCTGTGTTTTGATCCACACATCCTGAAAACATGAGGATAGACAGATCACTTGGAAATGTGGCCCAAATTAATTTCAACCCATCATTAGGTACGATCCCTCAGACTAACCTCTCTTGCAGGCTTGTTGTGAGGCTAAAAATGAAGGTGACATGTATGCCTCTTGAACTTCTCCTGGTGATTAAATAAATAAATTGGATACAAGTAAGTTGAAATCACTGCTGTTTTGGGGAGGGGGATATTTCTAGCTGGTTTGTGGAACCTAGTTATGAAAGGGATGATGGAGAAAAGTCAATAGACTCAAAGTGAGATCGAATTTCTTAGGACCTGGCTCATGAATTATGCAGTAAGCAGAATTATTTCCCAGTAAGGCAGCTTCCTTGGATTTGCAGATCATTAAAAAAAATTCTGTAATTTTACTCAAATTCCATAAAAATACAAAACTCAAATAAACAAACAACAAAAGTGTACATTTCCCCTAATGTAGCCCAACCTACCTCACAGGGTTGTTGTTGTGGGGATATGATGGAGGTGGAGAGATGATGTAAGCTGCCTTGAGCCCTTTATAGGAAAAAGGCAGGATATAAATCGCAATATAAGTAAATAAAATAAATAATGGCTAAAGTGTGGAAATGCTATTTTGGAAGGATGTGTGCATTTCTTGTGTCTGGAAGGGATTTATACGTTGCTTGTGTGGAATCAAACTCCATCAATGAGTAGACAGCAGAGTAAAAGCCATCGGATAATCTGTGGAACATAGAATGGAAACTACAATTTCTATTCATCCCTTATTATGAATGGCCCCAAGCTGTTTAAGATTTTTGGCTCAAGATTAGCAAATAGAGAGGCACCAATGGATGCTGTGAAATAGTCTAGCCTATTCAGGATGGACCCAGGAATGATGGCCACTAGGTTGTGTCGGTGAAAAAGGCCAGAGACTTTTCACATCCACAGAGTGTAAGCTTCAGAGATCACAGAGAAGATCCTCTTAACTAATACAAACACACACACACACAGAGAGACACATGCAGAGAGAGAGAGAGAGAGAGAGAGAGAGAGAGAGACTTTATGTGGGCAACTTAGCATTGCCTTAAAAATAATACAGCCTGAAACTATTGCATGAAGACTATCTTGAGATTAAGACCCACATGTGCAAGGCTAAGCAGCAAGAAAAATATGGCGTGCCTTGTTTGGTTGAATCCATTTCTAAATGTCTTGCTTTTGTGAGCTTCTCTGCCCCTTAATGCTATCTTAATGAAGCCCTGCGTGCAGGTTTTCCTGATTCTTTTTTTCCTGTTGTCGCTATTCAAAAATGAATTTGTCCTGGATTATCACTGTTTGATGTATTTACTGTAATTCTAATGAAGAGAACAATTACAAACGATAGCATCATCCGATTTCCTCCCATGGGAGCAGAGAGTCCCTTCTGGTTACATATGATAACTTCAGAATAAGCTCAGGGGCATGGCATGGTGTCTGAGTTTCTCACTTGTTTTAGGGGAAAGTCTCTCCAAAGTAGCAAAGGAAGCAATGGAGGGGAAATGGCAGAAAGTGCAACAAGGGGAACCACAGGGCCACACACCACACCTAGCCTACAGAACCGTCATGGTGGCCAGAGGAACAGATTCAGGTCCTGTCCTCGAAATCAGCAGATGAGAAAGGTAGCCTCTATCTGGGTATCAGAACTGGTGGCTGAGGAGGAGGAGGAGGAGGAGATGCCCATCCTCCTGCAAAAAGCATCATGCCAAGGACATGATTAAGCTAGAACAGTGATCTCTGACATCTGGTTGACCACATGCAGAGAACGCAATGGATGAGAACTCAGTCAACTAAGTCTGCACCTGCGCTCTCAGCCAATTTCATTTCATTTCATTTCATTTCATTTCATACAGCCAAAGATCTCTGGGTGGCAATGCGTGCCCAATGCATGGACTCATGCTGGTCATCCCACCTGCCCATCTGCCATAATAGTTCCTAAGGCTAGATGAAGAATTTGTGGAGAGCACCAAAGTGACTGAGTCTAACCACAATGTGTAACTCATCTGTAGGCCAGGACTGCTAAGTCCCTCCAGCTGCTTCAGCCTACAGTTCTTAGGCTGAGCCCTGTGCTACATCAGATGCAGTGTCCAAAGTGGCACAGAAGGTCTTCCTGAAGGACTTTTAGGAGGTCTCTCCTGGGCTGGTTATGCAAACCTTCTTTGATGTGCCAAGCCAGTTGTGAGAGAGCTCTTCCTTCCCAGCCATGAGGTTGCTCTCCATGGTGCTGAACTGGAGCCCAGCCTCGCAGAGTCCATTCTCCACAGCTCTGCCTGGAGATCTGCATGTGCTATACTACCAGACTTCTTCAGCCACTACCTGGTGGCATGTCCTTCACTGGAGCTGCTGCCTAGTGGGGATGATGGGCTCCATAACTGAAGAGGATAAACATGTCTCCTCCAAGAGAAATGACAGGTTTGGGGGAAGCACACGGAGCCCTAATATCATTTTTGTTATATTAATATAACCCACCTTGGGAATACATTGGGATTGGGATCAAAGGCAGGCAGGCAGGCAGGCAGGCAGGCAGGCAGGAAGGAAGGAAGGAAGGAAGGAAGGGTGAATTTTGTGTTTCTAAAAGTGCCATGCCTTTAAATATAGTTCAGGGAAAACAAAGTTTGTGCCTCCTTTCTTGCATATTTGGGGTACACTGAACTATTCAAGCATAGGAGTGACAAGTGATAAACATGTATGTGTGAATCAGCCCTGTGTGCCTAATCTACACTCTCAGGATGGAAAATCTGGTTGCTTTGTCCCAACAGATAATAGGTCCCAAAGTATTTTGCTGCCTGAACAAAATGGCAGCCCCTCTGCTTCCGTGGAAACATGGACAGATGAGCAGTTGAATCTTTCCTCAACACGAGTAACATCAAATGTTCCCCACTGCTCTTAAACACAGCTGGCTAACTCAGCCACTGCAGGAAGGCTGGGCAGCCTAGGGTCCTCTCCAGGGCCTCGCTACCACCTCCCTGCTTCTGCCACCAGCGATGATCTCCTCATTCTGCTTAAGGATACAGCTGCCCTTGATGTAATATGTCCCCCTCTTCCATGAACTGCCTTGTTCTTCCTCTCCTCCCATCTTGTCTAAAATAATAATAATTGGCTGACAGGTGTGTTGTTGGAACGATGACTTGAGAGTCAAGGCTGAAGTGGTGTTGGTATCCCATGGAGCGGCTGTCAGGGAAAGGCATTCACAGACCAGGCTGTGAGCAGAAGACTGAAAAGACAACAAATTACGGCTGGTAGAGTGTTGGGCAGAGTGGGGGGAAGCTTGCGAATGATCGGGCTGTCATGAAAACAGATGTGAGAGAACAAGCCACAAATGCAACATGAGAGCACTGGACAGGCAGGCAGAAGCCACAATGAAAACATGCTATTGTGCTCCAAAAATTAAAAAGTGCCATTCCAAATTTTCTTTCTGTGGAAGTTTTCTAGGGAAGTTTCAGCCATAAGCACTTGTTTGAAAATCTGTGAGTAGTCTCAAAAGTGCATTTTCCTACTTGTGGTCAGCTTGAATTGATTATTCTGTGTTCTACACTCTGCAATTAGCAAGAAGAGATCTTGACCTTCCTCTTTGTGACAGCCTTTGAGGTACTTATAGAGGGATACCATGTCCCCCCTCAGTCTTCTCTTCTTAAGGCTGAACATGCCCAGTTCTCTCAGTGTCTCCTCACAGGGCAGTGTTTCCAAACCCTGAGTCATTTTTGTTGCCCTCCTCTGGACCCTTTCTAATTTACCTGCATCTTTCTTAAATCTTGGTGCCCAGAACTGGACACAGTATTCCAGTTGAGGTCTGACTAGTGAGGAGCATACAGGAACTACTACTTCTCTATCTATAGAGTTTATAAAATGGATGCACTATTGATGATTGTTGTGCTTCTTTGGGGAGTACTTTAAATTGTTTTTCATGTATCTGTTGTTTTTGGTTGCAAGCCACCTTGGATGTCATGTTTGGTAGGAAATTGTGGGGCGAAGTCAAGCAAATACATACCGTGCCTGCATTTGCTTTGGCTCTTTGCTTCCCTCTCTCATGATCCAAGTTAAGGTGGATTGACTCTTTTCACATTTCAACCTTGAATTGAATAAAATATAAGCGGCTTTCAAAGAGAAGGGTGTTCCAGAAAATGCACATGCTATCATTATATTTTAATTGCAGACGGGAATAAGGATGGTGGCTGTTTAACTCAATGGAACTGATATGACCCATGAAGAAATATTCGCATCTTCTTTTCGTCATGTGTTCCCTAATAGTTCCCCAGTTCAGATATTTATTGACTTTGGTAGGGGAGTGATTTATTTCAATTTGTTTTTAATTTCCCCCGCCCGGGTGCTGCAAATGGCACAGCAAGTTATGAATGGGTTAGTACTAAATTATGCGGAGGTGCCCATATTGCTTGCAAATGCCTTCCTTCAGATGAGGTTATTACAATGGCGACAATATAAATTACCATAGCAACCAAGAGCATAAATCTAGGGTCAATTCCTCCAGCAAGGTTGGGGGGAAAGTAATAATAATAATAATAAAAAAGTAAAGCTTGCAAAGTATTGGCAATGGGAGATAGATGCAGAGATGGCCTGTATCAACCAGCCCCTCTTTGACACATGACCACCCCTTCCCTCCATCTAGTCTCCTCCTAATATAAAGGTGAAAGAACGCAGGATGCTATTTTGCTTCCCTGTCAAGGGTCATGCTTTGCCCCCCCGCCCCCAAATTACCCTGAAATGGTTACCAGACATCTCGCAGCTTTCGACGTTGTGATTGGAAATTCTTTCTGTCAAGAGTGGGGAAACATTTGAAGATGCATCCCTTCCGTCGCTATTCACTTGAGTAAGCTTCAGGGGCAAGTCTTCCACTCCCATGGTTGGCACCACCATGGCTTTGGCCGGCTGGTGGCCACAAGCAACCACAATGGGTCTTCGGTATTCCAACTTCCCCCAAACACTGCTCTTCAGCCAACCCCTGAAATAAAATGGCTCACGTATTATAACAAGCCGCGATCACTGTCGTCGCGCCTCCTCGCTTTCCGACCTCTTGTTTGCTCTTTGTCGCTACTTAATAATCACCATTGTTCCCACGCATTCTGCTTTCTGTGCCTTTTTGGATGCTAGCTTGCTTGCTTGAACATTATGCTGTTGCATTTGTCGCAATCACATTATTTTGAATACTCAAATGCACATTTCCTTCTCTAAGGAGAGATTCCGTCCTTCTACCAGACGGCGATATTGAAGTAATCAAAAAATAATGAAGTTTGTGCTGGTGTTGTTTTTCCTTGCATGAGCGCCCCTGTCCCACCCGCATTACTGCTTAATATGTCGAAATGGTGTGAATACATTCAGGGCCACTCATACGGCTGCAAAGAACAAAGAACGGTGCCCCAGCGCTGCAGTCCTGGCTCCGGATTTCAGAGGGCCCTTCGGCAAGGGACCTGCAACCACCCCTTCCCTTCATCTGGCCTCATCCTAACATCACCAGCTGTCACAGCTTCCCTGCTTTGAATCTCTAGGCCTGAGCTTAGCTTCCAAGATTAAGCAGGATCAAGCACTTCAGGCATGTTTGGTTTTGTCCTGCTATTAGGCAAGGCATGCTCCAGGGGCTCCCTCCCTCAATGAATCTATTTCCTCGCCACCATTGTCACCAGTGGCAACAAGTGGGTTGCACTGGTGAAGAGGAAGAGCAAGGCCAGGGCGTCGTTGTCCATGGCCCTCTGCTTGCGGGTGGGCCCAAGCAGCTGCCTGACTGAGCCGACCTTAGAAGCTGGACTTGTGCCTCCAGGAAAAGACACCTGTTGCCATTGTGAACCAGACAGCACAGCTCACCAAGAGCAGTTGTGTGTGTGGGTATGGTGAGAAAAAGGAGAACGCCTTGGAACTGAGCACACAGCAGAGGCAAAGGACGAACCACCTGCTTTTTCGGGCCGTTCTGTTGCAGCTCCCTGCCAGCTTTTTAGTAAAAAGAAGACAGGCATGCATGAGCCAATGAGTATCCTGTCTTGTTCTCCATCATGTTTTGAAATATGAGAATTCTCATCTTGTGTTCTGTACTGCCAGTCTAGTTCAGCAATCAGAAGAAAGTGTAGGAAAACATGTGCTCTTCACATGTCCCCAGTAATTACCCTGTCATGCACATCTGCTTTCCATTAAAACATCCCTTCATGCAGCTTCTCCACCACCGGTGTCAAAAGGACAAGGCAGTTATCCCCATCAGGCCAGCCAAAAGTCAATATGAACCCTATCAAGAAACAACCTTGATGGTCACCTCATCAAAGCAACACAGAACACATACACTCTTTATGTAGCTTTTATGGAAGGCCAGGGAGCAGTCTGAGGGCAGGAGACGCCAAAGGTTATGCATCATCTCTATGAACTCACTTCAGCTCTTTAATACATGGAGTCCCAGGTTCTCCAAGTAGGCACCATCTAAGCTTTCCATTGTGCATCAGGGGCAGAGCATGCAGTATTTCTATGTCCCAAGATTTGGTAGATGTGTTGGATAAGAGACAGACGTGATCCCTTCCCATTTAGCCTGTGGCAACTGAAGGGATCATGGATTTTAGGTATGGGGTAATATGCAGTACTGTAACTGCCCTTCTCCAGTTCGATGTGTCAATAGGATTAATGTTGGCTCCAAAGGAATTAGCACTTCCTGAAGCCACCCCAGAAATATTTGTTTCTGGAGCAGGCAGGACATGTGGTCTCTCTTCTGGGAGCACCGCTCATCGACCTCATCCTGGAAAGAGCATCCTGGCTCATTCCTACTTTTTCCAGAAACCTCCAGCTGCCAGTGGCATTGCTGGCAGATTCTGCTTCCATGTGGACAAGGCTGGATATTGTCCACAGTCTGTGCTTGCAATCTTCTGAGGGCTCTTGAGCAAGATGCCACCACTCCACTGGTGAATCTACCTTCTCCCGGCTATGGTCACCAGCTGCTCTTGCTCCTCTTTCTCACTGGGTCTACCACTTCCTTGTAAGAAAGAAAGAAAGAGAGAGAGAGAGAGAGACAGACAGACAGACAGACAGACCGCCCGCCCGCACTGAGGAGTCAACCACAGGGAAGTCCAGTTTCAAAATACTGGAAGCTGAGATAATGGGGTCATTGCAATAGTAACAAGGTCACCCTGGAGGACCAGCTGAAGTTTCCATCACACCGGAGAAGATGCAACTATAGCACACCAGAGGCTTCTGGGAGAGGTCCTTCTTGTGGGAAAAGCCCCCTTCTTGTGGACTCCCCAGTACCCTGCTTCCTAGGAGGAAGGAATAGGGCAGTCTGAGCTACCCGAACGGGTCAGGTTAAAACCCCATTGGCCTGTCATTCAGCCAAGAAACAACCCAATGGCACTACAGATGTTCCTCTGAAACTGTGAACACAGATCACATTTTTCGTTTTTAAAAAGTGATGCCTTAGAGCAGTTTCCTTAGAGCAGCAGTTGGGCCAGTGTGACCAATGACCCTAAAAGATGGGAGGTGTAGTCCAAAACAGATGGAGGGCAGAGGATGAGAGAAGGCTACCTTCGCAGCAGTCCTGCTCACATGGAGCTGAGCATACAGCAGAGGACGGATCGTGCCCTGGGCTTTCAGCTAATGTTTAGCAGGCCCCTCAGTGTGTTTACTAAAGGCCCACCAAATTTATTCCCAAGTTAGTGAGCATAAGATTACAGCAGGGGTAGAGAATTTGGGTGCTGGGGTTCAAATGTGCCCTAAAACTGGAGTCGGTGTTTCTACGAGAAGATTGCTTTCCACTTTCTCGCCTGGGTCACTCGCATTTATTCTGTCAGCTTCCCCTCTATATTTCATCACTTGGTGTCTTGGCAATATTATCCAACTCCGAGCGATTTTACATCCTGGAAGGTCATTTTAAAACTGATAAAATATGCTATTTCCAGGACACTGCTTTGCAAAAAGCAAGGCTTCAAGTGTCTGTTCGTTGACAGAAGCTGGGTATATTGGCTGTGACAACTTGTTTGTCAGTTGATGGAGAGGCTGGGCAGAGCAAGCCACTACCAGGAAGTAGAAATGTATCAGCTGTCCCAAAATGAGCTGCAACGATGCCATGCACCGCTTCAGCCTGCCCCAAAGAATCAGTAAAAGGGGATCTTTGGCTGAACTCCAGATGATGGGTCCAAACTGCTCAGTGCCCATTAGTGCAAAATGCATCTCCTTCAAGCCAAGAAAAATAAATGATAATCAAATTATTATCCGAGCATTATTCAAAATCTCTTGGTTCTGTATCTCTTGGTTTTTACCGCCTTACAAGGAATGTAAAGGGATGGCGAATGCTGGCACGGAGCCACCTAGACTTGTAAAGAGTGTGAAGGAGTTGAGTTAATTACACCTCCTACCTGTGGGTAAACACTGGGCCGAGATAATGATGAAATTCTGAGCTGCACATCTTGCTAAATAAACACCGCCCGGTGCATGTAGTTGTGCCATATTTAGAACTGCAAGTTAGTTTGTGTAAAATGAATGGAAAGTAAAAAGTAGGCCAGTGCCAGGTCTGCTATGATGGAGGCTGCGGTTGGGAGGAGGCGGTTTTGGGGGCCACGTGTAAGCACCCCGACCTGGCTACATCTTTGGAAAGCAGTTCTTGTTTACTGGTTTCAACATATGGAAGTTTGGGTATTTGTAATGATGGTGTCCCACTTTTTATCTAATAAGAGTAAAGGGAAAGCGCCTACACGCCATCCTGAGTTCAACCTAGTCTCTTGGAACAGTCTCAGCACCTTCGTCTGTCCGACTGTGTAACGCTATTCCACAACATAATTCCACAACGCTATTCCTCCTTAGGATACCATTGGGGCCTCTCTCCCCACCCATTCCTTAAGTTTGAGCTGGGTATTCCACCAAGACACGGGGTGTTGTTGCTAACACTTTCTTGGAAGACCTTTCCAGACACCTGTATCTCATGCATGCCAACTCCTACAAGTCCACTTAGCGTTTTGTTGCAGTGGAATTTATACTTCCAGTGCTGAAGGACCAAGTACTTAGCAACTCAACTTGCCCTCATCAGCCCTACCTTATGGCTTTGCCTGTGGATCTGGTCAGCTACAGCCCAACTTGGTCATTAGTCCCCTTTCTTCCCTCCCTCCCAGTCTCAACAGCTGTCCTCAACCTGGTACCCTCCAGACATTGTGGAGTTACAACTCATCCCTGGCTATGTTGGTTCAATACTTGGGAGCTGGAGTCTGAAACATCGGTACATCTCCAGGTGGAGGAAGGTTCCTCCACAAGCTACCCTATGAAGTGGTGGCGGGGATAAAATGGGACATAAATGCATCCTTGTGATCCTTGTAGGAGAAGTTGGCTAGAAATGTAATGGAGAGAGTGATCCTATGGCCCCAAGACATGGTCTCAACAGCTGGGAATTGTTAGGACACCCAGAGTCGAAGTAGGAGATGAAATTCCAGTCTAGAGCAGGGGACAGGAGCTCGGGGAACTGGAGTTCTTTCTATGCCTTACCTGTCCCCATCACTGAAAAAAATGAGGAAAGAGGCATGTAGGGATGGGCTGTTTTAAGCACTTTGCTTGATCCATCAGCCACCCCACTTAAGGGAACACAAGAAGCAGCCTTCCCCTGGGCACATCCACTGGTCCATCTAGACCAGTATGGCTGATGCAACCTGGGATCAGACCTCCAGGATTTGGGGCAAGACTTCTTCCCAGTCCTACCTGAAGACGCCAAGAACTGGATCTGGGACCGCCTGCATATGAAGCCAGTGCTCTCCCACTGAACCACTGTCCTCCCCTCTGCCCCTAATTATTCAGGCCCACAATTACAACCTCAAGGGATTCGGCAGCTCCAAATGGAGCACTTCTTCAGAGCTGACCTGTCATTCCAGAATAATAGAGGTCCAAAGCCAAGCCAACCCAGCAGAATAGCAGATGTATCCCCTTGCAAACAAAATTATTTTTTCAGCTATTCAGCAGTTCTCAGCTAATGTTCCCCTCTTGAATAAGATTTCCCCATTGAACTCTGCCCAGCAAAACTTCATCATGGCTCTAAATTCACAGCAATGAGGAATTGAGCTGCCAACGGGATAAGGTGCATCAAGGAAGTAATGTGACTTTGTCCTGCAGTGAATGCAGGCGATTGACAGAAAAGCCTTTTCCAACAGATTGCCATCAGACAGGGAGGCTGAGCCTTAAGACTGGGCCCCCAAACTCATCCTCTGGGCACACGCAGACTTCTACACCTCTTTCCTTCAGATCCAATGCTTTTTTCCCCCAAGGCCAATTGCTTGGTGGCTTCTCACCTTTGGCACATTTGTTCCACCTTTTCTAAACATTTGGCATGCCTCTCCTAAAGCTTAGTTACTACCAGTAATTCACCGGTATGTTTGTATCCTTGGCCACACCCCTTTTCTCTTTTGCCCTGCCCACTGCTGCAATGGTAGAGTTTCTCTGAAGAGCCTCTCTGTCGTTGCATTTGGACCTCAGTCTGAAAGAGGTTCAACACCTCGTGAACAAGAGTTTCCAGCAGAAAACAAAGCAGGAGACTCAGCATTTGGTCTAGAGCTTGGGGCCTTCTGTCTTCCCGCAACAGGCTGTTTCCTCTAGGGCCGTGTGCCTCCTCTTTTCCATATTTGAGCAATCGGCACAGAGAAGAGTTAAGCTGCTTAGCTACATATGCTGCATTTTTATTAATGGAACAGTAACGCAGGTCACCTTAAAAAAAGGAAGACGAAGATTTCTCGATACATGAGGAAAGATTGCTGCAGCGTTCCTAGAAGCAAATAATTGACTTCAACGGCAAGAAGGCCTGGCTTTTCAACTAACATTCTCTGATACATTCAAGTGAATGACTCATTAAGAAAAAACGAAAAAGTCTGTCTCCATGGGGAATGGAAGCCGCTTCTCGACATTTAAACTGCTTTATCGATAGGAGCATGCAGTGGAGTTTGCCAGGATTTGCAGATCTTACACAGGGATAAGAGAATTATGTACTTAGGCATGTACCCAAAAGATATATAAGCTGCCATTTAGGGTAAACCCTCCCAGGGTAGCATGCAACAAAATTTGAAACCATAAGACACGGTTAAAACTGATGCCAAAAATCAAACATGCCTTCAGCAAAACTGCAATCACTATATGCACAGAAGCACCCCGTACATCCTTAACTCAAAACACAGTTGAGGGTTTCCAGCATGGTGCCAGGGGACTTCAACATGCCCAGAGGTGCCTCTTTCCATGCCTTCTTCGCTCCTCCTCGTTTAAATTTTCTTGAAGGTATTTTAAATCGAAACAAACCTTGAAATGAAAAAAGAATCCAGGAGGCTGACAAGCTGTAGGGTGTTGTTCCCAGCACCATTTTGACGGGGGTTCGCAAGAGCGGTTTTGTGTGTTGGAGTCTGGCTGCACTTCTGCGCAGTACTTAGCTCCTTCTTCCAGTCAAGTCAGTTGGCCATCCAAGGAATACATGCCTTGGAACTAGCCACAGTGGCTGTTTTGAGAATGACCCGCGGATGGGTCTCTTTCCTAATTGCAAATTTGCTTGGCGACATAAAAGGTTAGTGTTTTTTCCGATTGCGGTCTCCTGGTCCACTTGTTGGACTCAGTAGTGGGAGAAGGAGAAGGAGAAACACATGCTATAGCCTCCTTGCTCCTTGGCTCTTTTCCTGACAAGCAAGGAAGTGATAGCTATGTTGGAAGAGGAAGAGGAAGAAGTGAGAAGAGTGGCAAGAAGCTTCACCCACCGATGGAGGGAAGCCACTGAGCTGTCTTTCTCAAGGGCCCTCGAAAATGGGAGCCACAAGCCCTTGGCCACAGGAAAGACGGATTGGATAATGGTTTGGGCTGATCCAGCATGGTACCCCCAGTGTTACCATGAAGAGAATGTGTGCATAAAAGAGCCTCTGCAAGAACTTTGAACAATGCAATTCCATTCAGAGATGGAGACTTGGCCCATCAGTCCTGAAACCTGGAAATATTTTGGTACCCTCTAGGATGAGTGCCCATTTTGATTTGCCTGTGTTTCTCCTCTACCCCCTCATAGAGGGGAAAAGGATGTAGACGGGGTGTGTGTTTCACCCAGATCATCATACAGCCGTCCATTCTTGAGGCTGACAGCTGCAGAGATACAGGTGGCAGCTGAATGCACCAGGAAGTCTTTAGAAAGGGATTTTAAAAAGGTCCTCCTACTTTCGTTTGCTATGTACCAGCTCCTCCATTGTCATCCTATTAGGTAACTTCTGGGCATGACAATTCTAGCAATGGCTATGGAAACCAATTCATGGTAAATTATTTAGATTAACAGCTGTTCCACACGGCTTCACAGCTGTTATGCTACACTTAGAATCCCTAGTGTGTGTGTGTGTGTGTGTGTGCACGCACATATTTCACTTGTGCTCTGCAAAAGTGTGTGACTGGATGATCAGAGATGTAAAGAGTAGTTTCTGCCCCCTAAGTGGGACCCATCTTCTGCCACATACAGCGAAGCTGTGCTGATACTTTACACTATGGTACTGTTGCAAGATCTGGACTGGAGTTCAAACTAGGAATGGCTGAGAAATGCTTTCCATTCCCAGACCTGCCTGACGGTGATGCTGCAGACAGTTGGTAACTGGGCATTAGGCATTCCAGCACCACCGCTTCATCTTCATTCACAACGGGGTGTGGAACTTGTGATGCTCCAGATATCACTGGGCTCCAGGTTTCACTTAGGGACATTGAAACAATCTGCAAAGAACTCAGAGCAGTTCTAATTTCTAACAATCTGACCCAGGAATTCCACAAGAGACTGGGTTGTTTTTTTCCAAGTTGCACAGATTCTTCAATCTTGTGGCCCATTTTTTAATGTTCTGTAATTTTATACAAATCAATAGAAAATATGAAAAATTGGGAAAAACTGACCCAAAATGTGCATTTCCCCATAAATTAAACATGAAAACATATGTTTAGACAGATGTTGTGGAGGATTCGGGGAGTGCAGCTTTGCACAAAATGTGATTCTATCAAAGAGAGGATAAAGAGGAGAAGAAGAGGCACCTGACAATCCCCAAAATGTGCATCCTGTCCTGCTCCCATGATCCCAAGCAGCATGGCCAATGAGCAGAGCTGATAAGTGAGAGGCTCCAGGAACATCTGGAAGGCTACCGGTGCCCTTGGCCACGTTCTGGGCAGACCATCCCTTGTGTTCATCTGTTGATGAACTGAATGGACCAGAGAGCTTCAGCTGCTGGGTAGTGTAGGTGTGCAAAAATAATAAAATAACAATAGGAACGTGGACCATGCTCCACATCTGGACATCAAGTCTCAAGATCCTCTTTTCTCCAGTGGCTTGGCTTGGTTCACCCAATGTATTATTTGCCCATGTGAGAAATACTGGCGTTCTCAGCTATGACAACAGGCCCTCGGAGTTGCTCCTGCTCTCTGCATGGACGCTGTTTGCCCTCCTATTGACTATTCCACAACCTACCTATCGCAATGCCATATTGCACCCTCCAGAGAACAAGGATGGTTGGTGGGGAATCGCTGCTGCTCCCCCAGCCAGCAGGGAGAAGGGAAAGGGGGACAAGAGGAAGTATCTGGTAAGAGTTGGCCGTAAGAAGGAAGATGCACTGAGGGAGGGAGGCAAGGAAGGTGCTTTGCCCACGGCTCTCAACACAACCTGGAGCTACTACCAGCCATAACTGTGATTATTCTTAGCCCCAGGAGGGCTTGCAGCAGGGTGAGGCAGGAGGGGCAAGATGCCCTTCGAAGCTCCCTCCCGAGGTAGTTTCCTGCCAACCTCGCTGCTGACACTGCAGTCCCTTCTCTTTGCCTCTTTCCTTGGGCCCAATCCGTACAGCCACCAACAAAGCAATGGCAATGCCAAAGACCACTGCCCTTTGCCCTTTGCCCTATGCTCTGCTCACTTCCCCAGGTGGGAAGCAGCATCAGGAAAGAGATGGGGCAGAACCAAAGGGCCATAGGCAGAGGGACCCCTGTGGATGTGGCCCTTAGCCACTGCTCAGCCATGCCAGCCCCCAGCTGCAGACCTGAGGATCTTGGCCATCAGACCATCAGAGGAAAGACAGAGAGCAGCACCTCATGAGATTCAGGAGGAAATTGTACTTCCAGGTCAAAGGGGAAAGCTGAAAGATGGGCTGCAGAGGACTTTGTGGAAAGTTGAAGAATCACTGGCAGTCTTTTTATGGGCTTTGGAACTGACTTTTATGCATGAAAAGTATGAATAGGGTGTTTCAGGCGGAGTATTTTTTAAAAGAAAAAAGTCCTAAAGGGATGTGCTTTTGATTAAAAACAAAAATTTCTCGAGTGAATAGTTTTGCTGCATATTTACGAGCGTCATTTTCCATTACTTGGCAATCTGCACCAATTGTCTTTTGCTATAGAAGATGGAGTTTCTTTTGACATTTAAAAAAGAGAAGACATCAACAGCATCAACCAGCCCTCCCTTCTCACCACCCCCCTTTTTGGTTTTCTGTTATTACTCCATTTCTTCCGCAGCTGCTCCAAAGGCTTATTTACATTTTGTATATCTCAGCTGCGTTCTCAACCACCTTCACCAACAAATTCCCATCAAAGGGGCAAAAATGAAAGATATTTGAGGAATGGAGATGGACTTGTCTTGATAACTTCAGGTTGTGGTGGAACGTCAGCAGAAGCTGGTGAGCAAAGGGTGGAGCTACAGTACTATTAACTGGAGGTGCAGTGGGGGTGATCATGGGGGGGGCAATTGTAGGACCTCAAAATTCAACGTGGGGAAACAGGTCAAGAATGACTGCCATGCAGCTATGGGCCAAACCATGAGGACGGCTTTTCTGTGCTTACAACTAGAGCATTGCAAGAAAATGCCATTTTCCCCCAATGGTTTGGGAATTTGCACAGGGAAAAGCACGTTATATGAACACATGAACATTTGTTACCAGTTATTAGCTATTATCACCAATTACTGCATGCTGCCATTTTGAACCTCGCTAGGGTTCAGGTCATGATCAGTTTTGCTGGGGGCCGAGTGACTCATAAGTCCAACCCAAGCCTCAGCACCATGCAGGCCATAATAGTCTCTTCTTAACCCCCTTCTGTTATATCCTTTTAATGTTATTATTACTATGGTCTATCTAGGCTTTCATTCTTCCCACCTAACTCAGAAGTAAGCCTGAGAAAATACCTATGATAATGCTTCCAGGAAGAAATCACACACTGAGTGCAGGGGAATATTAATAGGAAAGCAAAGTAGAATAAAGGAACAGTGCTGGTCAGACGCCCAAATTTCTCTCCAAAGAATGAGCCACTTCTCTGTTTAAAGGCGCAAAGGAAAAATGGTCCTCTTTTATACAGCCATAAAGAACATAATCTGATCATACTGAGTTGCTGGGAGACACCATAAAAGACAGGAAAGTACATCACCCAACCCACCCCGAGCAGCATCCCTCAACCCACACAGCAGAGTCGGGGTTGGCTTTTCTCGCACACCTTGGCCGTAGATGGTGGGAGGTGTCTCAAGACTCTTAGAGATGATGGGGCCATCTGTGCATGTTTAACTCTATGTTCTGTTTCAGGAATGAGAAGGCTTGACCCTATTTCTTTAGGCAGAGGTGGCAAAACTTTTCCTTCCTTTTAAGGGTTGCTTTCTTTCATGGCACATGCTAAAAGTAAGTTTCGCCTAGTCCTTTTGCCCCCCACCTTGTCTCTCTTCTAGTCACTCTGCTGCCAGCTCCTTCTTTTCCTTTTCCTCTCTCTTTCTGGCTCTATTTCCATCTCTCCCTCTTGCTTCCTGCCTTTTCCTCCAGGCTCTGTCGGGCTGCAGGGGCAGGAGATCACAAATTAGTCCCCCGTTGCCAAAAGCCTGAACTGATTGCTTGACATCAGCTCTTGAAATCAGGGTAAGGGCCAAACAGTCCAAGGACCACCGGTTGACCAGCTCTGCCTTATGGACATGCAAAAAAATATGAACTGAGATCTGTCGCTTTCTTGGGTTTTACTATTCATGTGTTGATACTGACATTTGATTTAAAAATGTGTTTACTATAATGGGACACCAACTTGGGAAAATGTGACATTTTGATTGGAGGCCTAGAAGGCTGTGAAATAAAAGACACAAATGTGGTGGGAACAAGGTTATTTTCCCTCCAGTAAGACACTCGGATGTGCTCAGTTCCGAGGATGCAAACAGGGAATCTAGAAGAACCCATTCTTTGCCAGTTCTGGTTCTAGAAGATTGCCAATTCTAGAAGAAGCCAATCTTTCCAAATTCTGGTTGACACCTTCTGGGCAAATGCACAGATGGAAACTTCAGTCATCCGGCAGATTTCCTACTGTTGCATATTTTGGCACAATGCTCAGCTCAAAATCAGATCAGTCAAAATATAAGAACATTGGAAGAGCCATGTTGGATCAGAAAAGGGGTCCATTTCGGGATGTTTCAGAATCTCAGTTATGCCTGCAAAACACATGGAGCTCAAAACATCAGGACTAGTGCAAACATATATCCACTGAAAATATTGTGGTTGAACACATTCTTGGTTTCATTTCATTCCACTCCCAGTTTGAGTTGCACATTTCCTTGGTAGACTGGGCTACTCGCTTTAGCCTATGGAGGGAATTTTTACACATTGAAGGAGATCTTTTCCAATATCCCAAGCTTGCACAGGTTTCCAATCTTCACAACATGGGAAGTGATCACAGAGTGGGAATTGGAAAGAAGACAAGCAATAAAATGATGTTCAGAGAATCCTGCTGATCTCAGACATCACTTGTTGGCCTGTTCCTGGGTCATGGAATCATAGAATCCAGTAGAGTTGGAAGAATAGTAGACTTGGAAGGGGCCAAAAGGCCATCAAGTCCAGCCCTCTGCTATTGCAGGTCACCAACTTACACCATCATGTCCAGCTTTCAGTTCATGTAGCAGCCAACCAGCCACATGTGGGAATCCCACAAATAGGACATGAATACAATGGCACACTTGGTCATGTTCCCCAGCAAGCATTGGGCATGGACATACAACTTCTAATACTGGAGCTACCATAGAACCTCACATCTAGTAAGTATCGAGCCTCAACCCCCATGGATTTTGTCAGAGCCTTGAAATATTTGTCCAATGTGCTTTTAAAGTCATTCAGGCCAAGCAAAAGTTCCCTTTGTAGGACCTAGGGCTGGCTTTGGGGTGCAGGCTTGCCACACCACTAGATCTTCTGGGGGGACATTCCAGCAGCTGTTCAGCTTAGAGAAAAGTCGAGGAAGGGGAGACATGACTGAGATGTTTAAAATAATGCACAGTGTGTGGAGAGGGAGACGTTTTTACCAGAACCCTCAAACCCAGGGCCATGTCATGAAGCTAATTGGTGGGAGGTCATTCTTGGTCCCTGCCATTTCTACTATCCTATAATTTGATGAGTTGAAGTGAATTTGCCATCACTGCTTAACCAACAGCCACTGTTTGGGGCAGTGATGCAATTTCATGATTCAGTGGCATCGGGTTCTGCCATATGATAATGTGGGATTGGATAATGTGGGATAATGCAGAATTTCTTCATGCGGGGAATTCAGACGGCTTCTCAGCCTACGTTAAGCAGCATGAAAGGGATGGAACTTCAGTTCTTCACACCAAAAAGATTCCAGCTGCCTCTTCAGGGAGAAGACACAAGGAAGGAAAATGTCCGTTCCCCCACACACCCCTGTTTATAGTTGAATGAGGCACCACGTGCTTAGCATCCGGATAATGCTTATTCTCCCTTCTTGCTTTCGACCTGCCCCAAGAGTCACAAGCAAGCTGATCTCGGTATTCAAACTCCATTAGACCAAACATATGCTTTGAAATGCAGGGCAAGGGAGCAGCTGGCATAGCAAGAATAAGAAATCAGCCATTGCATAATATTAAAATGAAGGCCACATATAGGTTATTTTGAACTAGCAACATGATATGATCGGAACACGGTCAGCCTCTTGGTGCCAAAGGGTTGATTGCCTTGATGAACATAAGCTCAGGATGTAAAGGATTTGGAAAACAAAGAGGCCATCTTGGTTGTAATTTTCCGATAACACTTTGTAGATTTGACACTTATGGCCCATTCCAGAAAGCTCCTTCACTTGCACACCATAAATATTATTTACAACCTGGTTCTATGGCGGCTTTGGTTGCTGCTCGTGGGTTTCGTGGTCACCATTGAACAACACGCAATTGATCTTTCCTGCCGTTTTTCCCTTCCCTCACCTGCTGGAGGAAAATGAGGGCTCTTGTTTATGACTTGGCTTATTGCTCCAAGTCTCCATTCCCATGAAATCTAATAGAGTAGAGTCTGCACGGCTCATTTCAGACTTTTCTTGTTCATGGTTTCTCTGAACAAATGGCCTTTAGGGTGGCATTCTAGAAGAACACATGAACAAAGAATGTTTACTATCCAGCAGCAACTGAGTTGGTCTTGGCATTGATCACTCAGGCTCACCAGCCAAATCCAGGTTTGGAAGATGCTTTTGGGAACGGCATTCCTGTTGTGGGTGCGGCCGAAGGCAAAAGACAAGACGATCCAAGGCAAAAGGATGTTAAATGTAAAGTTTAACTTGACATTCCTGCTGCCGTAACTAATACTTACAAGAGGTATTTCAGCTGTTCAGAGCAGATGGAAAGGCACACAATATGGGAAGCCACCAAACAATGGGTGGCTGGGATAAAGGGAATGGGAAATGAAAAGGGAATGAACGGGGAATGAATGGGGAATGGGAAGAAAGCATATCCATAAGGGGAACTCCAGAGAGCCACACTGGGTCCCAGGTAGCTAGACGTGGTCTGCAGTCCTCAGGTTCAGCCTTCCTGATTTAGGATCTGACATATTCCTCACCTGTGACCTCCAATACTTTCCTTTAGCCAAAGGTCTCTGGCATCATTCCACAACTGCGGCCCTTCTCTTTGCCATGGAATCCCTTCATGGCTCTTCTACATAGTGCTGAATCTGCCCGTACTGGCAAAACCCACCTCCTCCAAAGATGCTCGTTCAGTCAAGAGCAAGTGCGTGATTCTATGGGCTCTTAATTCCAGTGGAAAACAAGGGAGACAACGGCTAAGGGTTGTGTCCACCCACAGAGGATGGGTCAGTGCAGAAGCACCTTTCTGAGCTATTTTCTCCCTGTTGGCCTCCACTTTTCCCTGTGCCTGACACTATGGGATATTATTTAGTAATCCAGGGTGCCATCCTGATGCCCCCTGATGTTGTCTGTAGGATTTTTCATCGCCAAGGTATTGCAACTTCAGAATCTGGAAGTGAAGGGCCACTTGGCCAGGTTGGATGTGCAGAACAAAAGCTTGATTCAACATGACAATGTGGAAGATGGTGCTGGCAGATGGAGATGGTGGAGGGAAGAGAAGGAAGGAAGCAGGAAGAAGGGGGAAAAAAGAGGGGGAAAGTGGGTCCTGCGGGGAAACGATTGTGTACAGGTAACATGGTGGAAGTGAGGACTTTGTGTAGCTTAGAAAACACATGTAATCATCACAAGAACAATCCAAAAGCTCTCAGGCAGCCAAATGCAGATTGCCCAGGGCCGGTCATCAAGCAATGTTGGCTAACAACTGAAAAAGGGAAAGAAAACACAGAGGACTTACTGGAATGGAGTAGAGCGGACAAGGGCATGGCCGGGTGACTGGGGCCCTGCAGAGAGCACTCAGCGCCACAACAGTCGGTTGCAGGAGCCGTCTGGAAGAGGAGCAGCAGCAGCAGAAGCAGAAAACCAAAAGCCGCCATCAACACACCAATAATCTGATACTACAAAAGCTTTTCTGTCGGTACTTAGCCATTTTCCCTTCTTTTGCAAAGGGGAAGAGAATGAGAAGCTGCTCCCCCCTTTCAGAGGTACGACGTAGCTGATTCCACAAGTAGGACACCGCACTGCTTTCATTAGTGACCCATTAATGCATTTCTCAGTGGCTAATGGCCCATTAACATCACCCCAATCGTATCTCGTTGCACAAGCCCACTCAGATTTGCCAACAACTCAATGGCACACACAAAAGGACAGGGAAGGATGGGTGCATTTCAGCCTTGAGAATATGGATCTCAGCCCTCCTTATGGGAAGGATTGGTGGGGGTGGAGAGGGACAGGGTGTCTTTATTGATGTCCTTCACTGTGGCAGCTCCATGACAGGTGAGATAAACCCTGTCAAAGATCTCCGTCCAGGACGAGCATCATCCATTAACGCTCCAACTCAAAGGGAGATGCAGCGCGTGGCCCAATTTTGCAGCTGCAGCTCCGGTATAATGAACAATTTCTTCCTCCAGCTTTGTTTGCTAAAACCCTGGCTAATGGCAGTCTGCGTTCTTGAATCTCTGCCTTCTGCAGAGCGAGTTCGGGGGAGAAGCAGCACGGCTGTGCTTTCACAGACCCAGTTTCAGCAACAGCTTTCTGGGCAGGGTCTGCTTCTCCCTGACCCCCAACATCTTATGCTAGCAATGAACTGCGGCCAGTCATTCATATTGACTCTTCAAGCCAATGCAGAGACAGGTGGGTGGACGGGGACTATGGAAGCTACCTGGGATTCCTTGTGAGAGGGAAAAAGGCAAGGTATCAATGCAATGTAATAATGATTCCAATGAAAACACCCCCAATCACATCTAAAGCTTATAACTGTGTAAAGCATTTTTAAAAACCAGTTGATAAAATGGACGTAAAACAAAGCCTACAAAAGTTGCCAGGATAAATATAGATCAACAACGTAACAGCTCTTGCTGAATCAACAACCTGACATCTCTTGCTGAATAGCTCAGCCCGTCACAAGAGCTGGCTAATAGTTTTAATTGCTGTGAGCCACCCAGGGAGTGTTGGCTGTTGAGCACTCTGCAGAAATAATAAATAAAGAGATAAACAGTATGGAATATTGGGCCCTGAAGGGGTAACTGGTACCCATCACAAGAGGCTCTGCCTGCCACAGCCCAGACCTGGCAGCTCAATGCTGCCCCTATCATTAATTTCACAGTGGTGAGAACGAGTCGCAGAAGCTCTGGCAAGGTTGTGCGGAAGACGTGGCACGGAGTTTCTATGACATGGGGAGAAAACAGCTGGCGTACAACAGGGTGGCCCCTCGTGAACCCGGCACTGCTTCTTTGTGCCACGTGAGTTTAGCATCCCAAAGAAATGGGGGGAAAGACTTCCTGAATTTGTCACCTCTATGTGGGCAGAAGCCGAGCTTCCAAGGCGAAGCCGCTGGAAGTACTGATGAGACAGACCTGATGCGAAGGCACAGTGAGGAAAGCAAACACATCGCTTCCTCCCACGGGGGTTGGAAGGTGGAGGACAGACTAAAGGAGCCTGTGTTCAGAACATTGTCATAATCACTGGCAGAGCGGGTGGGCGAAAGGCTCTCAGCCAGCCTCGTGCAGCGCCTGGGAACCTGGAGTGTAGGAGATGGATGGCCTCCTCCAGGCCCTTGGTGCCAAAAATCTTTCTGCTTCATCAAAGAGCAATGGTTGTGTCTGCCATTGCCTAAGCCAGCTTCCCTCAAACTGGTGCTTTCCAGACACACCGGATAACAGCTCCCATCAGCCTCAGCCAGCAGGACTACTGCTTGGGGTGATGAGCTTACTTGCTCGGATCAGAAGTGCAGAGTGACAAAATCCATGCATCCTGGGAAACTTGCAACAGATGCTCGGGGAGTCCTGGGCAGACTTTAGAAACATGTTTGAGGGGAGCAGCATTCCAGAGTTGAGAAAAGGTGAAAGTCTGAGGCAGCCCAAGTTAGAGAAGGACAAATGGGCAAGTGAGAGAAATTTAAATGGACGTGCTTGTCATCGCTAGGAGTGAAAAGGTGAACAACCCCCTCTGAGCAGAGCTGCCCAGAAGCTCTGATCTTGCTGATGAACTACTCGGATGCAGTCTATGAGCCACCACAATAAGATTATAAATATGGGTCCAAAGAACTGGGCAGGTGCACAGAACAGCCAAAGGTGCGCACTGGGCTTCTGTTTCAGTGCCAAGATTTTAATTGCTGTTTTTATTTCTGTGCCCTTCAAGCACAGCCCTGGGAGCTCCCTTTGTCTCGGGGGTCACCCTCCAAGATCAAGGAGGTCTCTTTCCCAGAAAGAAAAATCCACATGCTCAGCCTACAATACGGTTGATATTGCAAAAATAACAAAGGAGCTGAAGTTTCAGGATGGAGCTGTTCCTCTCATTATGTTAAATTGTGCTGGGCGGGCGGCAGGGTCGTGCAAACAATTTGCAGCGCATGTGTGTGGGTGTGCGTTGTGAACTGGTGGCTGTCAGAGATAACAAAAGAAACTGATTAGGACTTTTTGCATAACCCCAGCCCAGCTCTTCCCCAACTTGGTGCTGGCCAGATGTTTTTGGACCACAACCCACACAGGCCAGCTGAAACGGAAAGTTTTGTAGATCAAAATATCTGGAGGCCACCACACTGGGGGAAGGTAGAGTTCAAGGGAGCAGCGTCTCAGGCTGCTGTTAAAAATGCCATTGCCACGTTCGTTGCGAATACCTGACAGTGGCTGGATAAGTGAGCCACCCCAAGGCTTTGTTGCGATGGGGCGGCATAGAAATATTTTCATAAATAAATAAATAAGTCCATTTCCTTTCCAGTCCTCGTTTCTTTCATATGCGTTGATCCCGACTGTGTCTGCTTCTGCATCATTGATGGTTTAAAACAAACACACCCTGACTGAATATTCCATTTGCAATATCTGATTTTGGCTGTGCTTTTGCTAAAAGCACATCACTCTAAGGGAATGATCCTCGGCCTGGCTTCTGAGAAGGAGATTCCATGGAGTTCCACAGGACTTACTCCAAGGGCGGTTGGGGTACCCCAAAGTGGCACTCTGCAGATGTGAGGGGCCTCTGCCTCTTACACCACCGAGCCTGATGAAGAGATCTGGACAATGGGGGCACAGAACTTACAAAATACCTTGTGGCATTCTGGTTGTTCCAGATGGATAACTTGCATAACTACCTTTTGAATTTTATTCCTGAATTTTGGATTCCTCCCCTCTCCTCTCCCCTCCCCTCCCCTCCCCTCATCTCACTATATTTTTCTTCAATTTTCTCGTATGGTCGCAGGATTATCATCAAGGCCTGTTCCCAGACAGAAGGTGGCCCATCAATCTTTCCACTTATTAAAAAATGTTTTTTTAAAGCTCTGTCTGCTTATCTTTTCCAGCTCACCATCCCAAAGACCAGCCCTATGACCTCTGCACAAGTGTTCCAGGGACCACAGGATGGCTGAGAAAACCCGTTCTGTCAGAAGGACTTGAACCGTGAGCGCTCTGACCCCTGTAGCAACTGCCTCTCTGAGGTTGGAAAATCAACCTCGGAGAGGGACGAAATGGGGCATTCCAGTGGGCAGAAGATCAAAGAGGTCAGGGCATGATTTGCCTGGAGCCTCCCCCAGCCCCCTCCCCTCCCCATCTGATGGGCAATCATGTGACAGGCTGAAAATCCAACCAAATATAGGAGATCAAAGGAGGCTAAGACTGCCTCTGCTGCCCCCTACCCTGCCAATTGCAGCCCCACAGGCCATAGAAATTGCAGAAGCATCCCAGTCTGGGGGCTTCTGAGCAGCAACAGGGCAGTCCATAGAACTGCACCCTTAGGGACACAATGACAGCGAGTGGCACACTGCAGCTTACATGAATAGGTTCCACCTTGCCACCTTGGTCCTAGAATCAGAGGGAAGGAAGGGACTTCAAGTGCCTTCTCATCCAGCCACCTCTCCCTGCCAATGTGGTGCTACGAGACCCTCAGCAGGTAGCCATCTGGCCTCTGCTTGAAAAGGAAGGACAACTCACCACAGTTGGAGGGTGTTCTTCTTAATCTTTCATCAAAATCCTTCAACACATCATTGAAACTCATTGGTTCAGGTCCTTCCCTCTGGAGCAGCAGAAGACAAATTGGTTCCATGACATCTTCATATATTTGAAGATGGCTGTCAGTTACACTCATATGCTCTTCTCCAGGCTAGGCATAGCCAACTCCTTCAACAGTCGGCTTTGATCTCCAGACCCTCCACCTTGTCATCAGCCTCCTGTAGGCACAGCATGTGTCAATATCTTTGTCATGGTATACAATGCCTTTTCACAAGTGTTTCCATATTGAATCAAACCCTTTCCCTTTCTGAATCACTGTTACGTGTCGAGGACTGCGGTTTTATTTTCAGAGAAAAAGCATCAGTTAAGAAAGAAATATCTTCAAAGGGTAACACCTTCCATGCATCTCTGAACTTGGTATGTAGCAGCTCAGATCCTTCTTTCATAGAGAAGAGGCCCGTGTGTGGAGAAATCTGAGCTTGAAGTTCCTTTATTATCTTCACTCCTTACCCATGAAGATGCTTCCCCCTCTCCAATTAATTCCATTTGGATTTTAATTGAACCAGGATCTTTTGCATAAATATTAATCAGGTGCAGATGCGCATAAATAGGTCAGGAGGGGACCTGGTTCAAATGAAAGAGACATGGCAATGTTTTCTTCATTTCTGCCATGCTCCAATTAAATTTCCCCCACTCCAGAACAGCAGGGCTTTCAGAAACCTGAAGATCTCCATTTTTTTCCCTGCATGGGCAAACGGCAGAATCTCCCTTTCTCTTTCCTTTCTCTTTCTGTTATTAGAAGAATCTTTCAGACGCAAATTGCCTTTTCAGGCATTTTCTCAGGCCTTGTTTTCTCCATTGACTTTCTTGTTGACTTGTTGCAACCTGTAAAGAAAGGGTTAAACTAAACAATACGCAACGTGTTGTTGTTAGTCACAAAGTCGTGTCTGACCCATCACAACCTCAAGGACAACATTCCTTCAGGTTCTCCTGTCCTCCACCATCCCCCAAAGTCCACCCAACCCCACACCCGCCACCCCATCCAGTGACCCCATCCAGCCACCTCAACCCCTGCCGCTCCCTTCTCCTTTTCCCTTCCATCATTCCCAGCATCAGGGTCTTTTCCAATGAGTCCTTCCTTCTCATTAGATGGCCAAAGTATTTGAGCTTCAGCTTCAGCATCTGCCAACATATATTTGACTGTTTTTCCTGGGTTTTTTTCTCTTTTTCTTTTTCTCAACCTCAAATCCCTACCCCAGAAAAATAAGGCAACTTTGCAGAACTTTTCTGTGAATCTTGTTCACCATTCCGAGTGTGATGGCTGCCACTCCTTCCCAGTGTACACAGTGGCCCAGTTGTGACACAGGGCATTATGGATGACACAAAATGGTGGCCAAGCTGGTATGGCATCGCTGCTGTTTTCACTTGCTGTGGCAGAAAAGGAACATGCGGCAGCAGCAGTGAAAGTAACAAGCTGCGTTACTGACATTTCTAAAGGTGAGAAAGTGAGAAATTCACTGAAATGGTTCCTCCCATGACCTTCTCAGTCCACAAGCAGGGCTAGGAATCCCGAGGGTCTGTTTGCACTCTCTCCTAGAAGGAACATGAGGCAAGAGTATAAAAGGACCAGCAGAGTTAGACTCTGTTAACATCCTTGATGCTGATGAAGACCGTTATTTGCTTTTCGGCGCCAGGCGAAGACCTTTTTATTTAGACAATATTTTAATAGTTAATGTCTGTTTAATTTATGTTTAATTTATGTATTAATTTAAATTAACTTAAATTTTTTATTTATATTTTGTTGTATGTTTTTAGATGATAACCTGAGATGGGCCCGTTTTTAAATATGGTATATGTTTGATAACATATTTTTTAGTGTTGTGAGCCGCCCTGAGGCTGCTGCAAGGGGCGGCATAAAACTATTTAAATAATAAATAAATAAATAAATAAATAAATATTTATTGAATTATTCCCAATAGCATGCTTTACCAAAATAGAAGATATCACTCAGATGCTTCACCCAGGAAGAACTCCAAAAATCTACTTCTGACAAAATCCAGGAACCATTCAAAAGCCAGTTGATCAGCCTACCAGCACGATGGAACCTACCCAAGTGCCTTGCTCCTTGAGAAAATTCCCTGGGCTTTGAGAAAAAACACACCATGTTCTGTGTCCCATGTGCAACAAGGAAGATGGTTCATTATTCCCGAAAATCAAGGAAATTCCCAAGTGCAGTCAAAGAGGTCCACATTCTTGTGTGCTACCAGTCCCATTCTGAGCTTCAGATCGCACAGGAATGTGAGTTCTTCATTAGCTACAGCAGCTGAGAATTTGAACATGAGAATTAGAACCATGATCATAGATTGGTTTGGGTCTTGTTTTGTTTTTTACATCTTAGAAGTGGAGGCTGAAGAGAAACCGGGGACAGTTACACAATAGCTGATGCTGAGATTGCACAACACGTCCCTTTCATCCTGCTCTCATCAATTGTCAGCATGAAATAATCACCTTTCAGGCCATTAAAATGGAAACTGCAGAGGAGCAAAGAAAGAATGAAGCTGTAATGTGATCGAGCTTGTCAGCTCCTAATCTGGTTTCTAAACATATACATGTTTTGTGTCTCCTTGGATTGAATCATCATGCAGTTGTCAATTAAATGACTAAAGACAATGAAATTTAATGATAAGAATTGGTGAGAAAACAACACCATCACCCCAGGATTTTATAGCGGAGTAGAGGCAAAGTTCATTGCTGTGGTTTCTGTAAAGGTTTGGCAACTGTTGACAACACAGCAAGAGCTGAAGTACCAATTTCAAGTAACTAGTCTATATGTGTTGCCATCAGTAAAACAAACTGAATTCAGAAAGTGAAGGGTTTGGCAAACTTTACTTAGTAATAAATAGAAGTAAGCAGCCAAAAGTATAAAACTGTAGAGCAAATCAAGCAAGGTTTCTAGCAGAATGAAACCAGCACTACTACTGAACATACTAAACATCCCAGTCTTTTTACAAATACATGTTCACATACCCACACACACAGAGTGGGTTTGTGGGTAGAGTGGGGCTTGAAGAAAACTTGACACCACTGGGCTACAAGGCAGATCTTCAGCCCCCTCTACACACTTTGTGTGACTGCTATTCATACCCAAAGTTCTTGGCTACACTAAAGAGATATTAATTGCAGGCCATGCATCTAACTGCTTAAAAAGACGCAAGAACATACTAACGCTTCTCTTCCATCTGTATCTGGTGTAACTTACGCACACACCTGCACACACACACATCACTATTCCAACACCAGGAAGTACTATAACAGAATGTGGGAATACATCCCAACTCTCCTCGTTTGAAGGAAAGGTGTAAAACTATGCAGGGAAAAGGCTCATTCTAGAATTGGGATCATGTGCAAAAGAACATATTTAGACCCCCAATATTTTAACAAAAGC
The DNA here is from genome assembly GCA_023646645.1 of Varanus salvator macromaculatus. Lineage (NCBI taxonomy): Eukaryota > Metazoa > Chordata > Lepidosauria > Squamata > Varanidae > Varanus > Varanus salvator. The sequence continues at coordinate 4,396,993 of JAIXND010000754.1, read as the reverse complement.
GAGCACTAAATATAAAGCCCTAACCAGTTGGGACCCGGTTTTCTGAGACACCACCTTCTTTCCTAATGAGCCATTCCTGGAGATGCCACATACTTGCAAGGCTTTTCTGCAGTTTTCCAGAGCATGGCTTAGCTCAGTGGTACCCACTATGTGTAACAATCTCCTCCCGGAGGTTAGACATGCACTGATGCTTTTTATTCCAGGCACCTGTTGACAGAGCATCTGTTTATCTAGCCTTCCCTCTGCAGTTTCACTCAACATCCTGTGGATATGTAGATACTCTCCATATTACGGCTTCGTTTACATATGTCCTCTGCTCTCTTCTCTGAGGCGCTGAGTGGCCTTCAGAGGCATGTGGGGAGCAGTTCTCTCGGTCTAGCAGGGCTGAAAGTGTTTCAGCTGCTGGAATTGCCGTTAAATTCTCTTTTGAACCGGGGAGGTCCACCATCTCTGCAACGCCCTGAAGGGCTGCCATGCAGCAGACGGCACAAGGGTATCCGGGAAGCCAGGACTAGCTCTTTCCTGTTCAGAAGCGGAATGGATTCTCTGTGGAGCTGGTGGGCTTTCTTCACTGGATGTCTTCAGGAAGAAGCTGGACAGGGCACCAGTGCAGAGCCAATCCAGCACCGGCCTGCTTGGTTCCCTTGTTGCCCCACAGAAGTAGGGGCATTCTCCAGCAAGATGGTGGTTGGGGATGGGGTAAGATCCCTTCAGTTCGCAGGTGCTGCAAGCTCCTCTCCTCTTGCCCTTTTGAACCAGCAAGTGAAGCAGCATCTGATGATGTTTTGAAAGTCTCTGAAAGTTGTAATGGGGCTGTCTTTTTTTTAAAATGGATATATTAAGGCAAATAACATGAAAATGCAAAATTGATTGCAGGGATACCTAGACTAGCAAAAGGCATGCAATGAAAGAAATTTGCACAAAAACATTTAAGGGGTCCCATGCAAACTTCACATACACACACATATAGGCATATATATTTACATATTCATATACGTGTATAATATATCTGGAGTGAATTGAACTCAAGGCTAGAGAGACTCTCACAGTTGAGACGACCCTAGTTGAGGGAAAGCTGTGGCATATTCAGCACAAAACAGAATTCCTGTGGTGCTGAAGCTGGTAATTCAGAAAAAGTCTGGCACCTGGGGAGAATTCAGGCACAGCCTTTTGGGAAATATCCTTCCTTTTAAGAACATTTCAGAGATGGAGAGAGAAAGGGGAAGGGGGTGTGGAGAGCTGGCTGTTAGATAGATAAACATATTCTTTGCTTTTGCTTAGGCATATTATTGTGATGCCATTAGACCTCTGGGTTGACATAAAATATGCTTTATGGATTATTAAAAGATGGCAAAGTAGCTGCACTCATTAAAGAAATATAACCAAATAATTGAGACACAGCCGCTTAATTGGAGTACTCCCCCATTTCACCGTCTCTCTCTCGGTAAATGATAATTTGATTATTCCCTTGTCCTCCCTCCCTCCTTTCCTTTGTTTCTTCTCAGGATGAACTCGGGTCTAGATAACTAAATAAGGCAATGGGAAACATGTCACAAGCTTCAGGTGTGCAGCATCATTAACAGCAACAACAACAAACTGATGTGGAAATAGGACTGAATGGATTTGGCCTTGGGAAAAAATATGCACGTTATGGAAACAAGGATGTTCATTCATCTCGACTCTGAAACCAATTAATTAGCCAAAGGCAGAGGTGGACAAAGCCAGGGTGAAGTTCCGTAGATATTTGCCTTGGATGTTTGCCATTTCACCACACTGACTAATTTGTGGGCATCCCATGTCCCCTGGTAGATGGTTGGCCTCTCTTCCCTTGAGGAAAAGGAGCGAGAGTGTGAGGACATAAATGGAACCATTCGAGATACAATCTTTCCCCCAACAGCAGCTTTCTTGGAATGTTCTTCTGTGGACTTGTGGGAACTAGTTGAAGCAAGCAATGGTAGACCTGGGGCAGAGAGAAAGTTGCACATCCGGAAAATACCTGGCTAAGGAGGGAAATGAGAGCAACTTCACGGAAAGCCCAGCAGAACTGAATGTTGAGATGGTGGGGGGCACAGAAGCAGGGCCCAACTCCTCCACCCAGAAGAGGCTGTGTTGGCTTTTTTCAAGAAGGGAAGGAAACGTCATGTTGGATCTGGCTGGAAGCAAGCCAAAAAAGCTTCTGGTAGCTATGTTACTAAACTTCAACTCATCTCAAATGACGAATATGTCTTGTTCTTCATGCTCACTAGCTTTACTACATCCCGCAAATGTTCTTCAGCTATGACCCTCACTATGTTTGAGTCCTCCCCTCTTCCTGGGACTTGAGTTCTGTGAGGACAGTAGCCACACAACGGGAATCCTGGGAAATGTCATTCCCAAGGCACCCAATCATATGAAGGAGCCTGCGGAAATGATTTTCTGCATTCAGGGCACTGGAGAGGGAGACCTTGCACAGAAGGCTCCAGAAAGTCCTCAGTGCTGCCTCTTCCATTATGGGGGAGGAAATGGGTGATGCGAGGTGGGGGCTATTTGAGAGGTATTCAGATCCTATCATGCTCCACATGATAACAAGCTCTGAAAGTTGGAATCATGATTTCTGATTTCTGGATGATAGATCAGCTCGCAGAGTCCAATTCCAAATCAATCGGAGGCACATTTATCAATTGCTACACTGCGGTACAGAAGCATTTGGCACTGTGTAACCAACCTGTGATGTTGGGGAAGATACTTGAAGCTTGAGAATCTTTGAAGAGTGGCCAGGGAAAACTCTGGGACCCGGATGACAGCCTCACTACCTCTGTCCCCTCCCAGCAGGGTAAATGCTTTTCAGTTACAGATCTGGAGTTTGCCAAAAATTATTATTCATGGTGCCATAAAACGATTAGCACTTAGCGCTGTGTGAAAATTGCTTTGCTTTGCTCTCGCTGCCACCAGCCCATCACGTTAGGAAATAATAAGGCGCCCAGGTGATCTCCCCCTTCAGTGAGGGAAGCCTCGCTCCAGCTTTTTGATGGCTGAAGTTGTTTGTCACATCAGTTGACTTTTTTCTTAACGGCATTAGCAGGAAGCCAGAGCAATGGCGCTGGGAAAGGAAGTCTAAAATCTGAGGAGCTGGGAAAGGAAGTCTAAAATTGACAGTAGGGATAGGCACCCCACCTGTGCATGGCAAACCTCGCCAACCTTTGAGCCAGAAGTGGGCCATGTCAAAAGGAGGCTTGTGGCTTCCTAGCTGGAAGCAGGCCACAGCTGGGTGAGGGGTGGGTTTAAAGCCAGGTCCATTTGTGTAAAGTTTAGCCACTATTGGTGCAATTGGCTTGAAGTTTGTCTGCTGTTTGTGCAAATTGTGCCTGAAGTTTATGCAAATTTCTCTAGTTCTAAATAAAGATGTGTAAACCACAGCTGGCTTTAAAGGCCATGTGCTGGATCAATTCATGTCGGAATGGATTGGTGGGCTGATGGGCTGGAATCCAGGAGGCAAGCTGGAACTATCAACCAGACATTGCCCCCAACCACACACGTTCCTAATGGGCTCCAGATACAAGATGGAGTAAGACATTGTGAAAAGGTAAAGGTAAAGGTTTCCCCTTGACTTTACGTCCAGCCATGCCTGACTCTAGGGGGCGATGCTCATCTCCGTTTCCTAGCCGAGGGAGCCAGCGTTTATCCATAGACAGTCTCCGTAGTCATGTGGCCGGCATGACTAAACACCGAAGTGCACGGAATGCTGTTACCTGCCCACTGAAGTGATACCTTTTTATCTCCTTGCATTTGCATGCTTTCAAGCTGCAAGGTTGGCAGGAGCTGGGATGGAGCAACGGGAACTCACCCCGTTGTGCAGATTCGAACCGGGGACCTTTTGATCAACCAGCCCAGCAGCACAGCGGTTTAAACCTCTGCGCCACCTGCATCCCTAGATGTTGCAAGGAGTTGTAATTTCCAGCATTCTCCAGCCAGCCCTGCCAAGATCTTCCTAGAATGGTGGCCTAAGCATGTTGCCTCTTTTGTAATTAATTTTTATTTAAAAAATTTGTAGGCCATCCATTACTGTCGTCTCTGGATGGCTTACAACATTATTTCAGTCTTCAATAAAATAAGATAACTATTCCACACTGAGCATTAATCCCTGAAGAAGTCTCCTAAAAATATCAGGGTCAAATCACATTGGGCTTTATTTTCAGCATCTTGAGATGTGTTCTCTCTCAGTGGATCTGTACTGGTGAAAGGCAGCTTCTTGTGGTCTTAAAGAAACAATACATGTTTGATGGAGAGCAAATGTTGCTACTAAGAATTGCTTCCAGCTGTTCAAAATACTGTGCATGCCACACAGATATGGATCTGGACCAAGAAGACTTCCATGTCTCTTCTCCCCACTCAAAGCAGCCCCTCTGACTGAGTCCATATTGAAGACCATGTTGAATGGAGGGAGCTGTGATATATGGATGAGGAGGGACCTCCAAAATATGATGGGGGCAGCTTTTCCAGGAAGACACTTCCATCCATGGGACCCAGATCCTCCCTGTTATCTTTTTAGCCCTTCAACTAAAAAAAAATTTAAAAAAATGTTGGTGAATTCTCAGATCTTGGCTTTTTATCTTGGTCATGCACTCCTCTAGTTTTATTCTGCTTTAAATCTGTTGATTCCTATTCCCATGTGATCCTATTTTATGTTTTTACATTTGTTTTGTAAACTGCTGAAAGAAGTTCAGCTGATGAGCAGCATAGGAAAAGAATAAATGTGTTTATTATGATGTAATCAATTATATTACCCCCAGCTCTTCAGTCCCACATTGGAAGACACTTGGTGACCTAATAGATACAGCTGCTCTGGTGCAGGAGCATTTTCTGCACCAGAGTTGGAAAAAATCTTATGGCATAGAGGCTCTGTCTAGTAGCCATAGGATGAGAAATAGACAGAGAGACAGATGGACATGATAAAACATTTCATTTGAGCATTGGGATTTAGAAGACTAGGGATGAGATCATACATTCGAAGACCTCTGTTTTGGACTTTTTAAAATCAGGGAACAGAGCAGAGAATCCCAATCAATAAATCATAATTGACTAAATGCCAACATTTCAAAGTAATGGGAAATTGATTTTCTTAAGCGTTTATTGTAGAAATCTCCACCCCAATTTTTTCCCCTGAAACAAAGGAAATATATATCCACATATACCTAGAGTTAAGCATTGCTGTTTTTGAACTTTTTCTGCACAACACTAAAATCAATATTATTCTCTTTTCTTGCTGAAAGCTGGCCATGACGTTTTGTGTGATCACCTGAATTCCAATGGGGGGAGGGGGGGAACGGACTGAGAATTAATCACATCAAGGAAGTGTGGGAAGGGAATGTCACAAGTTTCCGGCTGGGGAAAATGCATAGATGTTGCAAGTGTGGCAGTTTAACTGTGAGAAGTGAGGGAATGACATTGTATGCAACCATTTCCTGATTGGGATGATGCAAATGAAAAAGCTCTCCTACACACACACACACAGAGAGAGAGAGAGAGAGAGAGAGAGAGAGAGAATGAACAGAAAATAGTCATTCAATGATCCAACGAAAGACCACGTAATCCTTATGCAGAAAAACTGAAAGCTTGGTTCCATATGCACTGAGACTGGGGGGCAAACCCTTGCCTGATTCCCATGGATTGCACTGAGTCTGTTTTGGGTACTCATAACCATCTCAATCTGAATAATCAACCTCAATGGATACCCATCCAAATTCAAAGCAAATACAAATGCAGAGACTCACTGTGGTGTAGCTGTTAGGCGCGCAGGACCGGGACTCAAGCGACTTGGGTTTGAGTCCCCGCTCAGCCGTGGAGCCCACTGGGTGCCTTTGCGCCAGTTGCAAGACTCTCAGCCCAGCCATCCTCACAGGGTTGTTGTGAGGATAAAGTTGAGAACAGGAAGAGGAGGAGGAGGAAAGCCTCTTTGAGTTCTTCAAAAACGAAATGGCAGGATATATGTCTGAAAAGTAAAAATGAACAAATCTGTATGAGCCACTGAAGTTTGCTTTACACCAGGACCACTCGCGATGAGCATCTAAAATTATGGGCAGGAGCATTTCTAGTTAATGGGTGGACTGAGCCAGTGTGACCAATCCATGGCAAAACTAGAGCCCCGACAGGTTTGCTATAACCTATGAAAGCGATTCTGACCAGGAACGGGGCAGGAATTCATTTGGCTCATACGGAATGCAGGCCAGCTGGGATGCGCATTTGGACATGGAAGAACGACTCTCGGGCCTTTCTGAAAAGTGCCAAGCCACTGGCGTGGCTTGCTGCTCCTGCTGACAAGGGTGCCGACCGTAGCTGGGCTGTATCACAAAAACTCCCGTCCATTAGTTGCTGGAGCAGAGCCAGCATTTTGCGGAGGCCGCAAAGTGCCAAGTCGATCGCTGCAACTTGAACAGGGGAGTGGTGTCCCCCACCACTCTAAAAGCATTTTTGAACACCAGCCATCATTAGTGCATTCCCTGGTCCTCTTGTTTAGGGAGCTCCATGAGCAGTTTTTTTCCGTCTTCTTTCATCGAGACGGCTGGATTCTAACGGCAGGTGATCTTGATGGAATGCTTGAGGTTGCCACTGGTGTGGTGCAGACCCAAAGCCCTGCTGAAGGCCAAGAGAGGCCAAGAGAGTCAAGCTGAGCCTCATCCAGGCACAAAGCTCAGTTGCAGCTGATGAAAACTGGAATCAGAGCAAAGAAGCAACCCAGTGGAGGAAAATATGCCCATTACAGGGAGTTGATGCCGGAGCCTTTGCCAAGTCACGGGAGGTTTAGGGAATGGAAAGAACACGAAGGTGAAGGATATCAGGGAAAGTGTGGTGTAGTGGCTAAGAGCTGGGAGTGGGACTCAGGGGAGCTGGGTTCTTGTCTCCACTGAGTGACTTTGAGCCAGTCACAGACTCTCAGCCCAAGCTACTTCACAGGGTTGCTGTTGTAGGGATAAAATTGAGAGCAGTGAGAGGAGAATGTTGTGAGCTGCTTGAGTTCCTCGAATGGAAAAAGGTGCAATGAAAATAAGATTGGATGGATGGTGGAGCAAGACCACCAAAGTCCTTGAATGAAGCATGACTGCAGCAAAGCCAAGACATGGAGTCCAACGTTGGGATGTGCCGGTGAAGAGGCAGGCTGGTGCACAAGAAAGGGCTGGCTTAGTTCAGGGGGTCCCATTCAGTCCTGGGATGCAAAATATCTGGACTGCCCTCTGGGAGACAGGAGGAGGAGTAAATGCCCGCATGTGAGACTTGATCCTTGACTCTGACGCCTCCACTGAAGAGATGTGTCTAGAGAGCACCGTAGCAGACCTGGCCCTGTACCTGTTGCAGGCATGAAAGGGCAGGAGGACACACTCTGGGGATAGCGCATGGTCCCAAGTGTGGGGTCCAGCCCTGCAGGCAAAGCTGCTGAGAAACATTGTCTGCAGGCCTTGGAAGCTTCTGTCCAACAGCGTAGACATGATTAAGCGAGATGGATCGATCATCTAACCAGGGGTAAGTCAGCTCCTTCTGCTCCTAATATTGGCACACTTTGCTTCATAATAATAATGGCCAAGAATAATGTTATGCTCTTAAACTGAGAGAATAACATTTGTGAGCCTGTAGGAAATATGTCCAATTATCAGTGGATTTGCATACATTCACACAGTGTTGATGCATCCGGCATTTAGAGGCAATGTCGTAGCTCTCCCGTTATTAGAAAAGAAAATTGTCTCATTTGGTCGCATGGCCCCTCACAGCCTCACGGATGCAGGTGAACATCTACACAGGTTCAAAGGGGATCCAAAACACTCTTCGGTTTCTGCCGCAGCCATCTCTTTAAATTGCAGGGGAAAGAAACACGGCAACAATTTGTTCATTTACAGCATTAAAGGACAGTGAGTCGGCATGGGGAAGCCATTGAAATGATCATCTTCTGCCATAGCGAATATCAACGGACTTTGATGAACAGCAAGTGAAAGCAAACGTGCCGTTGTTTTATATCCAGCCTGCTCGCCAAAGACTGATAGCAGTGTTGGGGATCTTCTGGATACCTTTGCAGACGTTCCTGAGGGATGCTTCTGAATTTTTCCCCATCCAAACGTTCTCCTCAGACCTTGGAATTCCCAAAGGAACCCATCTTGTTTCTGTGGTGCTGCTGACACATCAGGAATTGGTGATGCTTAACACGTCTGAATTTGCCAAATGCAGATCCATCAAGGAACGCTGGTGAGCTGCCATTCCACTGAGCACAAGTCCCTAACCTTTTCCTCCTGGTGATCCATGTATATTCATGAAGGACCGTCCTGACCCCACCTTGAAATAAGCACTGTCCAGTCTTTGCTGGCATTGTCTATATGATTGCTTGCAGAGTATTTCCAAGCACCCTTTTGCAAAATGTGTGCGTCCATGAATCTGGATGGGTTCTGATCAAAGAGAAACCCAGCGAATTCTCACCATCCCTAACCCTGCTGGGATCTATTTTGCCACGCGCCCCAATTCTGCTTGCAAGCTGCTGGGGTGTTTTCCAGCTTCTGGCGCTGCACTCCACATATGCAATCAATATTTCATTAGTGCCGCGGGATTCCCTGGCTCACTACATCTTTTACAGGGACTGTCACATTTAATTTCTGCACCTAGTTGTCTTCGGGTGCCTAATGGCCAGTTGGTTTAAGGAAACCACTTTACTAATTTTCTAATAATGCATATGGTCAGAGGGCAAAGAGGTTGCCACTGGGGGAGAAGATTAAATCCCCATGGCTCCCGGAGCTGATTCTAGGTAGAGAAACCGACTGGGCAGCCCTGGAAAAGATTTTTCTTACGAAACAGAGTATCGAGTCAGTTTACAGCTCATAGAATCTGTTTATGTTACTGTGTGATTTACGGCATGTTTAAATCGCTCAATAACCATCATTCTCTGGGTGGAGTACAAGTTATTAATAGCAGGTACAGAGATTAAAAAGAGATACAACAGTGCGGAATAACAGCAAGATAAAACCAGCACTGATATCAAATAAAACTGTTACAGCTTCATTGTTGTGAGCCGCCCCGAGGCTTGTGGCAAGGGGCGGCCTATAAATTTCCAAATAAATAAATAAATAAATAGAGAAGGCTATCAATGGCTACTAGTGCTCATGACTATATTCTGCCTTTAGTATCAGAGGCAGTGCGCCTAAGTAGACCAGTTGCTGAGGAACATGAGCAGCTTAGTGGAAAGCTCCCAGCAGCTTCTAGGCATGAGAGCTCCATGTATGCCAAAGTGCTCCAGTCACTGGGGAATATGGGTGGGGAGTGCTGTTGTACTCATGCCCTCCTTGTGGCTTTCCCTGTGGGACAGCTGATTGGTCATGGGATGCTGGGCCTTGGAGGATTCTTGTGATTGATTTAAAACTTTTCTACCCTGTCCACCACTGACATCTCGAGACAACTTACAATAAGGATCAAATAAAATAAATGGGGTGCCACCACAGAGAAGGCCCTCCTCCAGGTAGCCACCCTCCTGATCTCCTTCAAGGAGGGGTCCCAGAACAGGACCTCCGCCTCAGATCTCAAGGGGTGGGAGGGCGCATAGGAAGAAGGTGGGAGTTGTTTGTTTGTTTGTTTGTTTTGGTCCTCAGACAACAATGTAAACTGAGAAATGCATAGGCTTTGACCACAGCTTGTACCTGAATCCAGATTTGGTCAGGAAGGTGTGAACTGGATAAATCCTGATTAAAAACAAACCGAAATGAATTGCTCATAGATTCCTAGGGGGCTGTTTGAGTTGTGTCCAGCTGGGGACAGGTGAATGACAACACACCTGAGAATGTTCTTAAAGGACTACAATGGAACTTCTCCATCTTCTTCTTTTTTAAGAAAAAATATCCATCAATACTTTTCAGAGCAAAATGTGGCACAAGTCTGATTCCAGAGACCATCTCGCCCTTGGCCTCTTTCTCCAATAGCTTCAGTGATTCCATTCGGAATGCAAGGTGTGCAGTCAAACAGGAATGGCAGCTTTGCCTTCTGGTCCTGCTTCACTTCCATCCTCCCATCCGCCCCACAAAAAGCTCCCAGGAGTCTTGCATGATCATTAGCATCGCAATCAAAATTCTTTCTCCTGAAAATTGCAGCAAAAATGTCGCTCCCTTCAAACAGAGCTGAGAGAGCCGTGTCAAATGTTCCTATGATGTTTGGATCCCCACTTAGTAATTATGAACAGATGCTGAGGACAAACAAACAAAATGGAAGGTCTGGACATTAAGATATTTTTCAAGTTGCTGTGAAAACATGTGCATATTTTCTGCGCATCTCTCCTTCATGCATTTTGGGGAGCAATTTTGCCTAATACGCACGGTGATTTAAAATATGTTTCCTGATATATATTTATGTGTTTATCACATTTCTATACTTCCCAATAATGCAAGCAATTCACAATAATTTAAACCAGAAAATATAGCATGATAATATACATCGTTTAAAAGTGGAAAGCAATTGCATAAAGCCAAATTAAATGCCAGCAGCAGTTGAGAAGTTTAAAAATGCAACGAGCGTGCACTCCTATGGCCATTAATTGCTGTCCAGATGGCCAAAGGAAAAGTCAGAGTCCCAGCTGCAACCTAAGAGAAGAATCCAAGGCTGACACTGGGACTCGACTTTTGGAACCACCTCCCTCCGTCTTTCCATTTTTTCCTCACATCAGCTGCAGCTATGAAGGTGGAACACTGGTATGTATGTGTGTGTGTGTGTGGGGGGCATTCTAGGGGGTGGAAGAGGAGGAGTAAGACACCCTACAAAGACTCCAGGCCAGGCCTCTGGCTCTTCTCCATGTGGCCAAAGTGGATGGCTTACATATTCTGCGGGGGACAAGGAAGTCTGAGGACAATCCCCTTGTCTGAGAGCCTTCTCCTCTCCACTGGATACCCATGAACCTCTTCTGGGTGGCCACATTAACAGAATTATAAACTGATAGGTGAAGAAAATCCCTGTAAAAAGAAGGCCTTTCCTGGCACCCCGAATCTATCTCTCTGGTAGATGCTCACTTCTTTACCTGGGGATACCTGGAGAAGAGCACCTGAAGATGATTTTAGATTGCATGCAAATATATATGTGGGGGAGAATCCTCCAGGTAACCTGGAGGGCTTGGAAAGTTAATCCCAATGCTGCCATTGCAAAAAAAAAAACCCAAAACCCGGCAGCCACTGTCATTCACAAATCAACCTGTGTATTTTAACACAGTTTTATCAATATACCAATTTCAGAGTGTGTGTTTTTTAACTGGAGAAAGGCATTGTAAAATGCAGATGGGTTTTGGAGGATAACTGAATTTTGATTGATGAAGTGGTTTAAAAGTACAAAATTGGGTACATTTGCATTAAAATGTGAACCATACAGATTTCTTCGCCATTCCTAATGCTGGACTTGATGGACCATTGATCCGATCCGGCAGGGTATGGAATTTTTAATTTCTGTTTTGCTCAATCTATCGGTTTTGTGCCCTGCCTGTTTGACGCAGCTCACTAGTCTTAAATCTCCAGGGAAGGACTGAGAAAGATTTAAGGGATAAGGCAGTAGGAAGGGAATAAAATACCTCCACTTTGCACATGATGGCCTCTTTAGAGGAATTTCAGGAAAAGATATGGCTGAGCATTTCCTAGGGACAGCAGGCACATAATGCCAATAATAACAATTGCAGAATTACTGGTGTCAGAGCAAACGGAGACAGATGTTGACGAGCTATGGATTTTCCTAAGAATTATATGGTGGATTACAGGTTTTATCTTGTGTGACACCAAATGGTTGACTAGTCTCCAAGTGAAGTAGGGTTTGATTTGTTTTTGCTAGGTCTGCATTGAATATTCTCCATTTCGGGCACAACCCGATGCACGTTCCGAAGGGCTGGGGGGTCTTACATCCCCTAGCATTCATCCAGCTTGGGCATGCAGGAATGTACTGGACCTTTGTCCGTATATATGTGCATAGGATTGCACTCTTGACATCTGAATTCAGCGTACACAGTAATAATTTCAGTAGGTTGGAGAATTTGCCTGAAAAAATACAGTTTGGCAAAGATTTGCCTTTTCCATAGAATCCAGAGTGCAGAGAAGGGCAACGGAAACAGTCAGGGGGGTGGCACTGCCCCCCTGTGAGGAGCTGCTAGAAAAGCCAGGGGTGTTCAGCTCAGCAATGGGGAGGGGAGGAGGCATAAACCACGGTGGTTAAAATGATGCATAAAGGGGAGGGTTTTTCCTCCCTCTCCCGTAGGACTCAGACCGGGGTCTTCCCATGAAGCGGATTGGTGGGAGGTTTAGAAGGAGGGACTTCTCCACACAACTTATAATTGAATGACAAAACCTGCTGCCACAGGAAGTAGTGATGGCCGCCAATCTGGCAAGCATTAAAAGGGGTGGGACTGATTCATGAGGGCGGAGCCTATCTGTGGCTACTAGCTTTGCTGGCCATGGACTACCTTTTTAGCAGAGGTGGCCTGCCTGCATGACTGAAAAGGTGAAGCGGAGCCTTCCAAAGCAAGGAGGACTTTCCCGAGGCTGCAGCGGGGACTTGTCTTTCTTGTGGGCCAGGCAGCAAGGCTAGTAGCCATGATACAAGACAGCATCTTACAGCCACTGGGTTGTGGGTTTAGGAAAGAGGGTGACATTATGCCACTGCGTCAACCATTTGCAGACACCTCTGCAGACACAGAAACATAGAAACAGAGCGAGTCAGGAGGGGTCTGCTGGGCCATCTAGTCTGACCCCCCAGCTCCAGCCGGTCTCCACTCATGACATGCCTACCCTGTGCATGGCCAGCCTATCCTTGAACACCCCCACCGTTCGAGGTTCAACCACCTCCCGTGGAAGCCCATTCCACACCCTGGGGGACCGAAGAACTTCCTGGCATCCACCCTGAATCTTGGTTCCCTGAGCTCTGCTCCATTGGAACCCATCCTGCCCTCCGATGCAGGAAGAAAAGGTTGCGACCCACCTCTGCATGGCACCTCCTCATGTACCTGCATGTCACTAACAGGTCCCCTCTGAGTCTCCTCTCCAGGCTGAAAAGACGCAGCTCCCTCAGCCTCTCTTCTTATGGCTTCCCCTGCAATCTGGCCACCATCCTAGTGGCCCTTCACTGCACCCATTCCAACCTTGCTCTGTCCCTCTTGTAGTGAGGGTCCCAGAATTGAACACAAGGCTCCAGCTGCGGGCACACCAGAGTCGTAGGGAGATGTTGTGTTTTTCAGCATCTCATTTTTACAGTCTTAAGTTTGTTCTTCCCCGCTTCTCACAGCAGTTTGCAGGTATCTGTTTTTGAAGGCAGGGCCAGAAAATGTTTGCTGTAAATTGTCCTGAGAGCTTCAGCCACGGGTGGTAGAGAAATGAGATTAAAGAAACAATGAATTAATTAATAAATGATCCTTGTGCATGCAGAGCAAATTTTCTCCTAATGGAACCGTGGAAGGTCCATTGCCAGCGCGCAAGTGGCCGCTGGGCCTCTTAAACTCGCTCGCCACTGCTTTATATCTAAAGGCACCGAAAGCGCCCCAACATGGGGGCAGTGGGCAGGGATGTGCTGCTGGAGCCGTTGTAAATTAAGTCCTCTCATTGGGTGCAATGGGAGGGGGAAGGTCCTAAAAAGAAGACACTCTCCAGAAGAAAAAGGAGGACAGAAATTCAGGGAGATGCCACAGCAATGTGCTGATGGCTTCCTTGCCCACCTGAGCCTACAAGCCTTTGGGATCAGGCCTCGGAGCTGGTGTTTCAGCCTTGAGTCCTCGGCGGGTTTTCCCCAAGGCCAAGGTGTTCGCTGTGCCAGAGAGTGCCTGCCCCTTTCCAGTGGTGCAGGAAGAGGGCCACCTCCGCCTTTCCCAAGCCGATTGCTTGATTGGTACCAAAAACTGGGCCGTCTCTTGCCGGAAAAATCATCCTCATACATCTTGATGCACTGGGAACAAAAAAGGAAAGCAATTGAATGTCAAAGCAGTTGGAAGGAAAGCGGGAGGATGAGGAGGGGCCTGCACACACATGCAAAAGCTGGATCCGCGCTTCGCCCCCCCAAAAGAGAAATCATCGCAGACAGCCTTGGAAAGGGACACGGCTGTGGGAGAGCACTTGGCATCTATTAGGGGCCATTGTGAGAGCTGCTGAAATGGAAGCCGACCGGTGGGGGGGAGAAATGCGTGATTGCTGGTCGAAGCCCCTTTCTTTCTCAAATGCTATTTTTCCTTCCTTGCCAATGATACAACTCGGAGGCACAAAAGGGCTTTTAGTCCTTGCTATTACTCATTACCTGGGGGGAGCCCCTCCTTGCCTACCTCCCCTACTCAGCACCCCCCCTCTGTCATTTTGCATGGAAGTACATTGAATCTCGTAGCTCGGGAGGTATGAAAAATGCATTTCACTGAGGTTTCGATCAGACTGAACACAGACTGGGATGCCGTCTGCAGTCAAATTCTGCACATGTTTGAGCATGGAGTGTGATTTTCAGATCAAAACATGGCATGTGGCAATGCACACATATTTCAAAATAAATGTATATTTTGACAAATGTGCACAAATACACTTCAATCAATGGGAAAATGGGAAATTATCAAGGATGATGATGATGATCGCATTAGATTTACCCCTCCCCCTTTCTTCCTCCTGAAAGGAACTCAAGTCAGCTTACAAGGTTCTCCTCCTCTCCATTTTATCTTCGCAACATCAACCCTGTGAGGTAGGTTAGGCTGAGACAGAAATCAATATTTATCAATGAAGAAACTTCCACCTTGCCCAGAGAGAGATTCCCTCCCATTTTGCTGCATAGTCCTGGAGGCACTCGATTTCCGGTCTGTATGTGAAAAAGAAAGAAGAGCGAAAGATGTCTAGGAGACCTAGAGAAGGCAAGCATGGCCCACAGAAGACGCGGGGAGCACTCGTGGGCCTGTCCGTGCATGCGCACAGGGTGTGATCATGGATGGGGAAAGACATCGCTTTTGAAACACGCATGCAAGGTTTCAGCCTCTTTGTCCCAGGCACAATTTGAAATGATTACCTAACAGAAAGAAAGGCACAAGGATTGATCATCAATATTCACTCTTGGCTGCATAGCTCATTACAGAAGAAAGAGAAGGATCCTTGGCAAAGAGCGGAGATGAAAGAAGAGATTGCCAAGGAAGGAAAATTGTCTTTGAGCTGCTCCGCTGTCCCGCTCCACTTCTCTCTAATTGGTCTGACTGGTGGTTTGCTTGATCCATCCAGCCTTGCCTTACCTTAAAGAATGTTCTAAAAACAATAATCAAATCAATTGTATTTATGCTAATTGGGAAATAGCATCTTCTGAAGCGAGATAGGGGAAATCCGTCCATTGGAAAAAATAGAAAAGAGGAAGAAAGGGCAGCTGGATGGGGGTACACTTAATTCTCCTTGCAAGTGATGTTTTCAGGGCTTGGGTTTAGCTAAGGTGCTCCGGGGAACAATGGCTCATTATTGCTGTTGTTACTGCTGGTGGTATGGTGACTATTTCTGGACTCGGTGCACATCTCTCATATTAACTCATCATAATCCTTACAGCAATCCAATGAGATCAGTCAGTAGTGTTGCCCCGTATTG
>JAIXND010000754.1:4332930-4381438 GCA_023646645.1 Varanus salvator macromaculatus | reverse complement strand
GGGTCATGTGCCCCCTCCAAGAGCACCTCCAGACCTCATACTGAAAGAGGTTCCTTGCCTCAGCAGCTGGGATCACCACCATCTCTGGCTATGTGCCTCCACTGAGGTAAAGGCTTCTTGGTGGGGAGCTCAGCTCCACTGGGTTTCAGGGACGCAATGGTTGTTCTTTGTGGACTTCAGCCAAGGTATAATCAAGAGCACAAGTCTTCCCACTCGTCTAATATTTGAGCTGTGGACAAATGCTGAGGCGCCAGCTTGATTGCCTTTGAAGTGGCTTTGCTGCCCACCTTTTCCAGAATGAGCTTGGCACAACTTCACCGTGTGGTTTGAACAGTCTCCGTGCCCTCCGTCTCCTCTGCAAAAGGAAGCAACAGCTGAGAAGCTGCTATTGTTTCTTTCACTCGTTTTTGCTGCTGCAGTGCCAGTGATTAGAGCTTTTTTATTTAAGCTTCTCTTGGAGTTTCAGCTGAAACTCTAAAAGGGGGGAAAAAAAAAACCCAACTGTGAGAACAAAGGACTATTTGGAGATGTATGTGGCTAACAGGATTGGGGAGGAGGGTCTGAGATGTGCACACAGGACAGAGTTATGAATAATATGAAGGCAAAGGGAGATTCTGGCATTCAATAGGCAGAAAATTCAGGAAGGAAATTTCTGCCATGGCTTAGAGGTAGGTCATGAAAGACTCATCCATCACCTCTATGTTCTCCCATATTCTTTAAAAAATAATAGTGTTCCTCCCATTCCACATCTGAGATATTTGTAGATATTAGTGGATTCTAACAAAAATACACCGCAACAAAATTCTCACTTGCTCACACCTGTAGCAAAGTGCAACAGGTGCAGCTCCTCCTGACATGGAGAGGACCAAGACCATATGTGCCACGAGAATGAGGATAGTGCCAAAAGGAGGAATCAGCTTTGCTTTCATCCATGGGATGGATATTGCATTTATGAAGGAAGTCGTGCATTTCTGGTAACTGGAAGGGAGGGAGGAAGGAAGGGAGGGAGGGAGGGAGGGAATCACAGTACATCCCCAGCATACCTAAAATTCTCCTCTTGCAGGACAGGTCTGACAGCAACTCCCCACTAGGGCAAGGGTGCAGTCAATGGGCAGCCACAAAAAGCTTACCTATATAAGCCCTCAAGGTCCCAGTCCTGGAGGAATGAACACGAGAGTTCCCATTCTGCAGCAACCAGTAGGGGCTGGAACGAAATGTTGCAGGCTCCCGTCCTGCCATTCTGTTATTCTTCTCCCTCCCCGTTTTATGTTCCTGGCACAGTTACCACGACGGGATTAACTCGAGTCCCATTGATTTCAATGGGTCTCCTCCAAGTATGCCTAATCGGGATGAAACCTAATGATTTATGTCATCACACCATATGATAGTCAGATATCATAGTCCATCTTGTCCACAGAGGTCTAACGTATTGCTCAAAAATGCTCCATCTGACTGGTTATTTCAAAGAATATTCGCCAAGAAATAAATGGTCTTGTTTTTCAGTTTCTCTGGGGAGGGGAGGGGACGGGAGGGGAATTCTGGGGAAGAATCAGGTGACTTACATACTTTTACTTCCGGAGTGAATGCTTGAGATTAAATGGATCGCAGGTCGCTGAAACATTTGAAGTCTGAAAGTGAATATAAAGTCAGAATATATTACCAGCCTGACACATTTTTCCCATGATGCAGCTGGTTCAAAGCTTGCATCTTGTGACAGTATTGGGTTAACTCATAAAGAAAAACAAAATGCATTTGAAGTTATGTTTTCTTCTTAACTGTCATAGCTGCAAACATTAGCTAACCAGCTTTCATGAATTATGCTATTTTAGTGTTATATAAGAAGGTGATTCTTGGTGCCAGAGAGGCATTCTTTGGGCAGATTTGGAAATAGCAGCAGTGAGAACATGGAGAATTGTGTACAAAGGAAGACACCAGCATGGACCCTCTCTTAGTCCCTACCGGTTCCCCAGCCCTTCTTAGTTTTCCATTATTTCTCACGATGCTTTGCAATAAATAATTCTACTAATACTGATACCAGCAGGCAACATGAGTACAACAGCTCGTACCTGTGCTACTGCCTTTCTTCCTGGAGGGAGGAGAAAACCATCAGATCTAGTAGCCCACAAGTAGCCTTCTCCTCCATGAACTTGCCCGAATTCCCTGTACAGTATCCACAACATCCTGCGGAATGAATTCCTCTGGTGGAAGTGAACCCCACCGTTTAAGTATGTGATCTGTCCATTGTCCTGAAATCAGTCTTTGTACGAGAAATGAGTGCTGTTGAGGGTTATTCAGTTCACACCTTTCAGAGTAAAATTGGAACCCGAGTGCAGTTTTTCCATCCAGCTCCCTGCATTATGTCCACGCTTGTTATTGTGTTCTGCAAAACTTGGGGAAAAGTGCAAATGAAAGTCTAGGTTTCTAAAAAGTCCACAAACATACCCTGGCCAAGAGGTTCAGACATCCAATAGTACATCAGTTTCAAAAAGTGCACAGAAATGCACGAATACATTGCCTTCTGTCAAACGCTTGTGCATACAGAAACATAGAACATAGAAATGGAAACAGAGCGAGTCAGAAGGGGCCTCCTGGGCCACCTAGTCTGATCTCCTAAACTGCCTAGAGATTCCCTCTTGTGAGCCAATGTCCTCCATAGACTAATGTGAGGCTGTTTTGATCTACTGAATGCATTTGTGCAAACTGGAACATGTGTGTAAAACAAACTGGGAATCAGGAATGAGATGAACACAAGCGGGTGTTCACAATTTCCGGGGCACTCGTGTTGGCACTCATACTTGCTGTGTGAGAAAAAACAAATTTCTTGGGTATCTCCAAAGGAGCATCTCTGTGCTCCAATCAGGGCCAGTGGCTAGGTCTACCCACCATTTTATTTTCCCACAATGCTCCCTGTATGCTAACGCTGCAACTCAATTGGTGTTTTCTACATGGGTGTGTGGCTAGGCAGAATTCCAGGATGGGTCTCTGGGCACCAAGGCCCAGAGAGTATCTTTGCGACCTCCTTATTCTGTGCAAAAGCCACACTTCTCCCTTTGAACCAATTTTCTGAGAGCAGCCCGAACATTTAAATTTCCTCATTTTGTGCAGCAGGCTGATGATACCAAGGGCAAGCAGACATGTTCCAAACCCATTAAATCTGCTGTAATGACTGCTTGTAAAGATAGCATTTGACTAGTAATGCTTTATCAGTTTTATGCTTCTCCATTTTATTTCTCAGAATAATCCATTTCCTTATCACGCTAAAAAAAGAAGAAAAAAGTTTAGAGGGATTTTTTTTCCCGTTCTTTCAGCCATTCAGCATTTCTCAGCCTTGGTACCAATATATAATGCACACTTCTCTGCCATAGGAGATGACGTTGGAGGGGGGGAGTTTTTCATATTTATTCATAATTAAAACTCTTGTGTTAGTGGCAGTTTTCAAATGTGACATGGCATTTTTATAATCTTGTTAATATCTCAGAAGGGTTTTACTGCATTGCAGGCTGGGATTTATGCAGAAAGGAAAGCGAGGAGGGGCAGGACAAAAATCCCATTGCCACTGTGTTGTTTAATCATAATGCAGTGACAGAAAAATAATTATTGCTTTTAGTAGAAGGGAAAAGCTGCATGGTCTTCCATGCCCCAAATAATCCATTTTGCATGAGGAGAGAGCTCTTTTCCCTAGATTGATGTTCAATGCAGACGGAAAAAAGTAGGGTTGGATGATTTTCCTTCCCCACTCCTTGATCAGTTGACTCCAAGAACAGGAGAATGCCATGTCTGGTTGCGAAAATCTGCAAGCATACGCCGTTCAAAGCCCTGAACATGGCTGCAAGAGCATGCCTGACGGCAAAAGAAAAGGTTGTGTTCTGTTCACTGAGTTTCCAATTTGATTTTGCAGAATTTCCACCTTTGGACCGAATTAGTCCTGCTTTAATCTATGAGAGGAAGTTGCACAAAGTAAGAAAGCTGCATATTTGGAGAAAGTTGGGTGAAGCAGAACCTTTCACTTCATTTTGTTTTCGTGATTCACCTTGGGGAAAAATGCAGGGGTGGCAACAAGAGACAGGGTCTTAATGGTTCTTCTCCACCAATTATGGAATGATCTCCCTACGGAGGCCCACCAGGAGCTGACCTGTCTTTCAAGACATTATTGAAATGGCTGTTAAAATAGTGCCTAAAGTTGTGCATTTCAACTTGATGTTGTATCTTATTATCCATATTTGGGCTTCTGTGATTTTATGACTTCTTGTGAACTGCCCGCAGAACTTCAGCTATTGGAGAGTCTAGAAATGAAATATTAAAAACAATAATGCAAATACATGTGCTTTTTTGGGAGAAACAAAGCCTGCCGCCTGAAGTAGATAGAAAGAGGAACATTTTGACGGGCTTCTGCTGATTTGCACAGTCCTAGTTATGTCTGGAAAGTCTGGCACAGACTTTGTTCAAAGGCATTCTCAGAACTAGAGCGAGGAGCTCGTCACAATAGGGACTGCAACCCAGAGCCTTCTGCCTGCAAAATCGGGGCTTTGTCCTTGCGCTGCAGCCCTTGCTCTTTGTTCTCATGTGTGAATCACCACCTGAAGCAGCAGCGTTGGCATAGTTCAAATGCATGTGTGAATCAGCTCAAATAAATCCCGGCTTAGCCATGCAAGCTAGCAAGAGATTTCCAAGGCCATCCTTTACGAAGTCGTCATGGCTTCTGCAAGCTTTTTTTTTTTTTTTTTGGTACTTTTTTCCAAATAACCAAACCATTCCATTTTACCAGCAATTTTTTGAGTAGCATAACTGTAGCTAACTTAACAGCCAAGGAATCATAATTGCATCTTCATCTAATCTCCGGCCAACCCAAAAGCCCAGTTCCATTAGCACTCCACAATTAGGCATGAGGCTGAAGTAGTGACTAAAGTGGCATTTCATGTTTTAAGCGGACTTAAATGTACCACTTCTAATGGGTAACAATATTTCAGAATGAGACTTAATCTATTTCATTCCATTTATACGACTCGAGATCATCAATCATTCCCCACTAGAAAGCCTCAGCCTAAGACGAATTTAACAGACTTTATAAATAATGGGTCAATAGCAAGTTTGTCATAAATTCATTTCAACTTTTGGATATGAGCCCAGCAGGTACTTTTCGGTATTGCTTTCTCACAACTCACCCATAATTCCGGATTAATTTTGATGTACAAATGTGACAATGAGACTTCCTTTTGTCGAGTGCTTGTGTATATATTTGCTTTCTCCTCCCCAGCTCCTCCTTAATGGTCCAGTTCAGGAAAATTAATTCAGCCTAATTATAAGCAGAGATGGTGCTCATTTCAATGCCCTGGTTTGTTCTGATGCATGAGGAGAGGCGAAATTTTGGATCAAGCTCAGTGGTTACACCTAAATTCAAAGTGGAGAGCACAATTTAAAAAAAGATCCTACAAAAATGATCCAAGAAGGGACAGTCAATGGTGTGGTTAGTCATTTTAGAATCTAGACAAATGGTCTTTTCAAGGGGTGACATTTGGATTGTCACCCCTTGAAAAGGGTTGGGACTAGGATATGCCTTCCACCCAGGTAAGGGCCATGGTGCCATGAGGTCCCCCAGTTAATTTTGTAGGAAGCAGCCCCAACCACACACAAAAGCTGACCCCACTCAGCAGTTTGTCCCAACTTTCTGTGCAGGGTTTTCAGAGGGCTAGAGGGGCTGCCGTGGGAAGGAGAGACCAAGGCATGCCACCAATGCCGTTGTGTTTAAATGACACCAAGTCACCTCTGACTCATGGTGACCCTATGAACGAAAGCCCTCCAAAAGCTCCTGTCCTTGACAGCCCTTGTGAGGTCGGTCCAGCTCAGTCCAAGCCTTCACATCATGTGCTTCAAATGGGCTGCACCAGCTCAGCCATTTTTAGGGTTCCTCAGTCCATTCTTCTGAGGGGAACGCCTGGGCACCTGTAATCCTGTCCTATGGACATCCATGAGGAGTTCTCCTACTCTGCCCATCTCTGGTTAATCGCCATTCCCATTTTCTTCCTCCAGTTTTTCCCATTCAAGGAGAAGGCCTTTTAGGCCTTCAGTCAGGGGATTGCACTGTCCAACTGCTGTCCTTTACCTGGGAGCAATCCCCATTTAACTCAATGAAGCATATATTTGAGTATAGAACAGTACTGAAAAATAACATAAGCACTATCATGGTTGGGAAGACTGAGCATATGGCTCCTAGACATGACCTGGAG
The DNA here is from genome assembly GCA_023646645.1 of Varanus salvator macromaculatus. Lineage (NCBI taxonomy): Eukaryota > Metazoa > Chordata > Lepidosauria > Squamata > Varanidae > Varanus > Varanus salvator. The sequence goes on along the minus strand of JAIXND010000754.1, from coordinate 4,375,214 downwards.
GGACATGGGGTTGTCTGAATCCTATTTGAGGCTGGGAACAGCGTTCTGTCCTTGGAGGTGGGGATCTGTGCTTGGTTCTTCCTCCCCTTGCAGCCAGCTGCTTCTCTGAGGTTGAAAAGTGACCTCGGAGAAGTTCGCGTTCCAGGGAGTATGGCGCAGAGAAGACTGAGCGTACCAGTCCTGTTGGGCTCCCAGCCTCTTTGTTTCACCACCCAAAGCAGCTCAGTTAGACTTAGCCAGAAATTGGCCATCTAATTAAAATGCCAAACTGGTGGAGCAGAGAGGTGGTGCTCATTAATCCCACTCAGAAGAAGACGCTTGGCAGCCTCCAAGTTTGGAGGCATGAGTACATCAAGGACTCAAGCCAAAGAATTGCAGAATTCCACTCACAGCCCTTTTAGCAGCCCCCTGGCGCTTCCTGGGACATGGCCGAGCTCTATTGAAACAGAACCCTCATTTCTGCCAACAGCCAATCCAGGATGGAAAGTTTTGCCATTCTAGATACTTCCATTTCCAGTTACAATTTAGCATGGCAACATAACTCTAAGCATGAAGTTTGAGCTGAGGCAGATAATTTAAAGGCAGCCTGTCTCATCAATTTTTTCTTTTTTTAATTGTGCTACCCACAGAAGTAGACAGTCATGCTGGAATTTACTGCTTGCTCTCTGGAGCATCAGGGGAGATTCAATTAAAGAAGCAAAAAGCAACCAGCAACTCACACAATAAAATAGCTTACTGGGGATGAGTCTCATAAAAGCAAAAATAAAAAAAAACCCTTGTTATACATGATTAAAGATGAGACTCTGATCTCAGCTAAAATAGTATTAACCCAGACTAACTCCTTCCATTGGAATTAAGAGAAACACACTGGATGTTCTCCCCAAGCTAAGGTTGCCATACACGGGAAACTAGAATTCTGTTGCGAGGTAATATATTGAAGTCCAGAACTTCCCGTGTAATATTTTCGGAAATGTGGTCTCCTTCCTTGTACAGGAAGGCAGCAGTGCAGCATTACAGTGCTTGGACATCATCATAGCAACAAGATGCTACCAAAAGGTTCAGGGGACCAAAGCAACTCTTCTACACGGAAAGGTCACTACACTGACAAAACTTAGAATGTGGAGGTTCGTATATTGGTCTGCTCACAAGTTTGCAGACCTAAGATGACTCTCCTGCAACCTTTCTCTGTCCCAAGTGAAATTGATTCTGGGCACCTCAACCTCCAGGGATGCCCAGATGATGAACCCAGGGGACATGCCCATTCCAGGAAGTGCCCGCCGATCTCGATTTTCCAAGATGGCAATGGAGCAACAGCCTCTTTGAGCTCCCTTTGATACTTTATCAGCTTTGTCAGTTTTTTGAGCCAGCTGATCTGAAATGAGAGCTACTGGCAAAATAGGAGATTACTGCTTTTGGAAAACCTCATTTCATGCTTGCTGCAGCATGGTTCTCTTCAGAAGTGTACCTGCAGACCAGAGAGCCAGTGTGGCGTCGTGGTGAAGAGCATGGGACTGGGACTCAGGCGATCTGGGTTTGAGTCCCCGCTCAGCCATGGAGCCAGCTGGGTGAGCCAACTCAGTCCAACCTACCTCACAGGGTTGTGGTGAGGATAAGATGGAGGAGGCGATGTAAGCTGCCTCGAGCTCTTTGTAGGGAAAAGGCAGGATATAAATTGGAAAGAAAGAAAAAAGACAGTTCTTGGGATGGCCATGTCAGGACTCATTGTGTGGAGTATCACATCAGCATCACAGGAAGTGATCCAGGGCTACAATGCTACCTCTGAAGATGGTGGTACCTACAGGGAGTGAGCACACACACACACACACACACTTGTGGATCTTCAGAGAAGTGGCAGTTGAAAGTGAGACAATGCAAGTGAGGGGCTGGTTGGTTTGGGGGAACTCTCAGGGGAGGCTGAGCATTCCTACGTGTGTGGCACTCCTTGTCCATTGCTCCTGCATGGTGAGACATGGGAGCTATCCATGGTGCTGCACAATGGTGAACATATTTAGGAAGTGTCATCCTCCTTAGCCTTCCTCTTGCTTCCATTCTTCCTCCTCTTCCTCCTGCTTCATCCTCCATTCTTCTGGTTCTCAAAGTTTGAGATGCACCCAAGATTCAAAAAAGGTAGAAAGTGAGAGAAACTGAACCTCACCAGAGTTGCTTCAACTCCATCCCCTGCAGCCAGGTTTTGTGTCACATCACTATAAGTTCTTTTTGTTATTCCAGAGCAATCGGAACAGAAGTTTAAAAAAATCCAAGCACCGGAGGGTATTGTCTTTTCTGAGGCAAGAGGGGGAAAAAAGCAGATACAATGAATCTGGGTCATGCAGAGAAAAGAAGAGTTTCTGGATATATGATGAAACATCTGCAAAAGAACAGATGCCCCATAGCCTGGAGCGGAAAAAGTGGTGTTTACTTTCCCCGTTAGGTTGTGTTCAGCTGTGATGCAATGTGGATCTCAAGGCTGTCCATGGCTGATCTATGTATTAATTTATTTATACGTATGCATTCATTCATTAAAAGTTGCAGTGCACCTTGGAACGGAGAACGTTTGGACAAATGCTCAGCCGCCTCCCCTCTCTAGCTGACACAGACAGCCGAGAAGAAGTCCTGAGTGGGCCCGCGGTATTTGGTCTCGATTTTGTACTTTCTCTTTTCTTTTGAAGATAAGTATCCCAGATGGAAAGCAGATTTCAAAACAGGATTGTCAGCTGAGCACCAGAGGCAAAGATGACTACTTTGGTCCCATGCTGACCGACGCGATGTTTGCCGGTGTCAAAAAGGCTCACTGTTAGTTTTTTTTTAGTGTATCTTTTGGGCAATGTCTCCCTCCAAAATGCCCCCATTTTTCAGCATGATGTGCAATGGCATTAACTCACAGCGTGATCCTATGTCTACTCTGAGGAAAATCCTATTGTGTCCACTGGATCTCCTTCTGCAGCCTTGTAGGGCAATCCCATGGAAGTGGGAGAACCTGACATGATTTGGGAACCCATCAAATCCAGAACCTCTTCTGCACTTATGCAGTGGTGCAGTTAAAAAAACGTTAGACTTCTTCTTTAGAATGTGCACTATCCTTTCACTTCATTCTGAAACATGGCAAGCCAGCTCTGCTGCATTTGGTTTTCTATTGACAATAATGTGCATTCAAGGGTTTGTGGAATACATCACTAGGTGTGGGAAATGCCACATCAGACCTAGGGAAGGTGTGAAGAATCCAATAGTGGGGGTGAAAATGTTATGGCTTTTCACAACCCTCCCCACCCCCCCACCCCCCGGATTCTGGCTTGTTGGTCCCTGCTGACTTGCTGTTTGGCAAGTCAAGATGGATCATGGACTTCCCTCCCTAGGGTTACAGGTTGTACATTTAAATACACACACATACACACAAAGGGTTATTTGCACTAAACATGCCATTGGTGCAAACGGAAAACCAACAGCATTGCAGTTCTACAGCAATGTCCTTAGCTTAAAAAATGATGGGCAAACTGGCCCACCATGGAAAAAAGCCGATTCTCCAGCTCAGAAGTGGTCAGGAGCTCAAAATGGCCAGATTTCCCAGCATCGGCCTTTCCTACTGGGACCAGGCTAGGCAGCACCTGCTTGCAAAGACAGACTCCCTTCAGCATCCAGAAACTCCGTTTTTGTGGTCTGTTCTAACAGATGGCCCCAGAGACCCCTTCCAGAAACCAAGGATTGCAGCCTTAAGTGACGAGAAGATCCCTTGAAATCCAACAGACTGCATTAAGCAGCTTGGTTTTCTGTACTGGTTTCCAGGGATAACACTGCCAGGTGTCAGATCCTGGTACCACGCTGCCTCCTCTGGTCCCTGATTGGCTGTCATTGATCTGAAAATCTGTTGTCCATGGGGTCGCGATGGGTCGGACTCAACTTCGCGACTAACAACAACAACAACAACAACAATCTGAAAAGGAGAAGGTTTGAACAGATGGGGAATTGGGTGCCAATGATGCAGCCACTGGAGCTGGAAGAAGCTCCAGTGGCTCATTTTAAAGCAGGGGTTCAAAGAAAATGTACCTACCACACTAAACTGTATTGTAAGCTGCCTAGCAAGACCTTGGCAGTTATAGGCAGCTTATAAATATGTATATAAATAAACAAATAAATGCACATATTATTCAGTGGAACCTTCATATTTCTAAAAGCAACTGGGTGCATGGGACTTCTCCCATTCATTCCTCACAACAATCCAGCAAGGTAGATTCATCCAAGAGACAAGCTCAAGGTCAGACAGGGGCATCAGAGGTAAGGAAAATGTCATTCCTGGAAGCACGCCGTCTCTCGCCAAGCTTGCCCTAAAAAACCAGATTATTAGCAATGAAGTGTGAAGATTCAGACACCCGGAAGGTGGTAGGAGTCACTTGTCATTCCCAGAACAGTCGGCTTAAGAACACGGAGGCATTATAGGGAACAGAGCGAAAGCATCATAAGAGAGCGGATCAGATGCGTGCGATGTAGAGAAATATCACACGCCATGTGTTCTCTCTGGCACCGAAGTCACCTACACAGAGCAAAAGACATTCCTTTGGCTGTGGGCCAGCTGTCCAACTGGGTGCCAGCGGATACTGTCATATCCTAATCAGGCTTATCCTGTTTGCCACAGTGACATGAGTCAGCCTTTGCTTTCCAAACCTGAAAACACAGCCAGGGCTGCACCACAGTGGGACGTTCTGAGGAGGCCCTGATTCATTTCATGCGTAGGGGTTGCTTGAGGAAATCAGGCAGCCTCCAGAGTCTAGAAGAAGAACCTGGAGAGATCAAAAGCCCTTTTTGGTTCAAGATGTCTTTCTTCAAGGCATCGAGTCTTTTCCTCCAAACTCTTTAGCATTGATCAACCCTAGAATGAAGGAAAGTTGTATTTGATGACTCGTCATCTGCCACTTTTGAGCAAGTGTTGTGAGACACACACACACACGCACGCACATTAAGGGCCCAAATCAGAGTGAAAGTAGATGTTTGCAAATATGGAAAAATTGCCAGGCTTTTCATGTCATTACTCCAATAAATTGGGAGACTCTGTGGCATGTTTTGCATGCATAAGTTCTAAGGGTTGATCTCCATGGGGGGAGAGAGAGAGAGAGAGAGAGAGAGAGAGAGAGAGAGAAGAAGAAGAAGAAGAAGAAGAAGAAGAAGAAGAAGAAGAAGAAGAAGCCTGCATGAAGATTTGGTGAAATTCATTCTGTTTTTCTTCCCCCATGAATTAACGGGCATCTTTCATCTCGTTGTACACTCATTCACAGACCATCTCTGCCCGAAATCTTGGAGAACAGCTGCCAATCAGTGTCAACAAGATTTGGCTGGATCAACAATTGCCTTACACAGAGTAGGCAGCTTCCTGTGTTTGCTGAGTTTTGGTGTCTCCTGTTTTCCTAGAATGTAGATATCAAAATTCCAATTCATGTGGCAAATGTAAAATATTCCTCCATTCACAACGAAGTGAATTCAGAACGGTTGTCTGCCAGGTGCTGACTACGATGTCCCCTCAAGCCATCCATTCTCCAGGACAAAACATCATTGCAAGTCAACTACCACATCTTGTTAAAATTCCACTGTCAGATATGAAATACTGAAATCAAATGTCATGGTATATAAAATGCAAGCACCAAGCCCACTGGGAATATCCAACAAATATTATGAGGGTATTCAACACTAATATTTGAATGGTGTTGGCCAGGGACTCTTCTTGATCATTCCAGAGTGCAGGACACAGAATAATGAGATCATGTTACAGAAATATGGATTCTAGATGAACACCAGGAAGAATTTTCTGACTGTGAGAGCAGTATGACAATGGAGACAATGACCAAGGGAGGTGGTGTGCTCTCCCACACTGGAGGCATCCAAGAGGCAGGTGGACAGGTGGAGGGATGGCTTATCTTGGAGTCCTGCACTGAGTAGGAGTTGGACCTGATGGCCTTTTGACCCCTTCCAACTTGACTCTTCTGCCCTTCTGCCCTTCTGTGAGCCTATGATTCTATTTCTTAAAGAAAGCACTTCTGGGGTGATTGTTTTTGTAGAGGGGAGGCTGGGGTAAGGCATCTTCTATCTTCTGAAATACAGGAACATACATAAGGGTAGTCACTGGTCCACTGAGGCTGGTATTCTCAACACTGACCGGTGGCAGCAGAACTCCAGGTTGTCCTGGATCGCTTTCCCTCTCCTGGAGTCTTCCAGATGTGATAGACAACCACTCCCAGCATTCCTGGCTGCAGCCAATAGGAGCTGATGTCCCCACATTAGGAGTACACCACACTGGGGAAAGTGCTTTGAGATGACCAAGTTTCCATACAGTAGTAACATTTTCACAAGTTTGTCAGGTCTTTTCATTCCAAATGAACCAGAACATGGAGATTATCGGATTTGTGCCACTTGAGTGGTTCCTTGTTTTCCTGTCACCCTGCCTCCTCCTTCAGTCAGCAAACATGGGGCCTTTGGGGGAAGCAGGACAACACAGCAATATTCGGCACCCCACCCTTCAACAACATTGGTGGGCGGACAAGAGAAATACATCTAATCTATCGAATGTCAAAAAATGTTTTTCCCAGGGAATCCATCCATAAAATGACGCAGGAGGGAATCCAAAAGAAATGAGAGCTGCTTGTCACAGATCCATTCTCCACACAGATCCTCCAGGTGAAGTGATGGTAAAGAGCAATTCAGGTCACCCTAAAAGCGTCTGAAGACTCAGGATCAGACCTGTAGACACTGGGGCTTCTGCAATCCTTCGTAAGGGCCGGGACATGGGCAGCAGCTGGGACAGGCAGAATGGCTGGGCCAGGGTGCTGGTGTGAAGCCAGGTCCTGCAGCTTAGTAGGGCTGGAAGCTGGTGGGACAGTCAGCAGTCCAGTGTCAGGGTCAAGGTAGCAGGCAGTTCAATATTATACGAGAGAGAGAGAGAGAGAGAGAGAGAGAGAGAGAGAGAGAGTATGGTCCAGAAACAATCCAGTGGTCTGAGGCCAGGGAAGCAGTCGCATAAAGGTGGTCCAGACAAGAGGGGGCTGGGGCAGGACAGGAACAACTGGAGCGAGCAAGAACACCCAGGAGCAAGGCAGGGACTGACCAGAGGCTGGAGCACAAGGAGTCACCAGGACAACTTGCATTGCTGTTGCAAAGAACAGCCGTGGCAGAAAGCCTTTTCTGCTGCTCCTCAGGACCTCCTGCTGCACTGCAAGAGCCCGTGAGGGCACTCCTGGGTCTGCAGGCACTTGCAGGGTCACGCAGGCCCTGAACCTGACATCCTGCAATGATGTGGGGAGCTTTCCGTAAAAGGCTTCCCTGCCTTGCGCAGCTTTGCCACAACAGCTGGAGGTTTTGGGGTGTCTGCTCTGTGCTCTGATCCTGCTTCATGTCTTGCTTTGCTCGTGGCTCCTGACTGCCCTCCAGTCAGACCCCACCTTGCCAGGAACCTGGTCCTTGCCTTTGTGTGTGGCCCTGCTACACCTTGCTGGGTATCTGAACCTTGCCTGCTCCTGGCCTTGCCTTTACTTTTGGTCCCGAAGAGCCTCATCAAGATCTGATCTCAAGCATCCCTGGCTCTGCCTTAGCCTCTAGACTTGCCTGGCCTGCCTGAGTTACTGGCCCTTGCTTGTTCCCGGCTCTGGTCGTACTGTGCCTTGATGGTATCTGACCCTTGCTTCTTCCCAAGTTCAGTACTGCATCAATAGCAAGGTCTCCATCTGCACCGATCACTCCAGGTCCTGGTGCTCCAACAGCCACCTACGTGTATGTCCTGGACCTGAGAAGCAGGTTGGCAACATCCACTGGATTGCCACAGTGGAGGAGGCGGGATGTTGAATACCTTCCTTGATTGGCCCAGTTGGAAAGAAAGACCATTTGGCATCCATCGGAAACATTCTTCCTTGCTGCAACAGAGGTAAACTGAGACAACAAAATCCAGTCCCTCAACCTGGTGAAGAGCAATTGCCATTTGGCTCTTCCTGGTTCCCCTCAGTCCATGAATTCATTCTTCCGGAGTATGTAAAGGCTTCAGAAGTGGGATGATGATGACGACGACGATATCCCTTCACATTATGATGCTAATCCAACGAATGTACCTCCTCTTCCTCTTCTTTGTTTCACCAAATCATTATGCATTTAATGGTACTCATAGCAAGTCAACACTTAGAAGGACACATTTTATGGGATTACGTAAAGCGAGGTCAGGCTCATCAATGGTGCGGACATCCATTTGGATGCTTTCCCGTTTATTTGAGTCTCATGAATCACAGACAACCATAACTGGACATAATGAGATCAATTTCCTTAAGTTAAAAATGAAACAAGGGCTTATCCATTATTGACTGTGCTATAAAACACGGTGGCACTCAATCCCATATCTGCAGCATCCCTTGAGTGACAGAGCCCTGAGACAAAAAGGCTCCATCTATTTGATTGGACGGGTCCATGTCGGTCTGTGGATTGCATATTTTCCCACTTGTCTCATCTGGCACCCTCCATGCAAAGCCCTTCAGCATGGCTCCAGCAGCAGTCAAGTGGTCAGTCATACAGATAATGGGCCAAGGTCATGGTTAAATCTGGGTCTAGACTTTAGAGCAGGAGCGTTGAACTTCTGTTGAACTTCTGTCATCCTGAGGGCTGAATTGCAGTTGGGAGAAATTCTCAGGGGCAATGATGAGAGAGACCAATGACAAGAGACAGCAGCATCTTGTAATTTAAAACTCTCATGCAGTAACTAAGTCTTGGGAGAGGCATCCCAAATTCTTACAATGATGAAGAGCAACACAGAGGCTGATAAACCACTAAATATGGTTATTTGAGAAAAGCAGGTGAGTTCAGGGGAAGAGGCTGGCGCCCCTCCTTGGGAAGCTTGCAAGGATGTACTGGGATCCTGGGGAAGGGAGCAGATTTCACCTCAGGGGCTGCACTTCTGCATCCTTGCCCTGAAGAGTGTGATCCCACACCCAGGAGCCCCAAGGTGAGTCACTGGAGTGAGGGTTCCAGCTGACACCTGATGTGCAGCCAGAGAGCAAGGTGGGAGGCTAGCCAGACTTAGCCTTATTAGAAGTAGAAACCTTATTAAGTCAGCTTATGTGTTCCATCGCCTCCATTTTGCCCTGATGGTAGCTGTTCAGGTTCTCAAGAAGAGGTGTTCTAGCTCACCCACCACCTGACCCTTGTTCCTGGCCATTCCAGAGATGGACCCAGGAACCTTCTGCCTGCACAGAGAAATGGCTGCTCTACCCTTGAGTTCAAGGTCAGAAGCTTCATGCTGCTGCCCCATTCCTTTGTGTACCTGAAAAGGACACGGCAATCCAAGTACACACCACTCAGATGCGTCCAAGTAGCTCCCTGGGTCCCATCCCAAGTCATGGGCTCCCTGGCTCAGCAGCCTCTAACACCATGGACTCTAGGTCTATCCTTAGAATGCTTAAACCTTCTATCCTTAAACCCTTCTTTCTATTCCCAGCCAGGGTGGACAACACCCAAGCTTAAGAACCATGGTTCTAATACCTTGATTGCCAACTAAACATAAACCCGAGCAGGAAAGCAGCAGGCACCACGAACAGCCAACTTCTCTAGTGGCAAAAAGTTCCAATCATAATCACATCAGCACTTTGTATCTCTCACTAAATTGTCATGCAATCAAGGTAAATTCAGATGATGGTTCCCAGACCAAGGAGCTTGTGGCAGACAAGAGCACAGGGGGAGGAAAGCAAGATCCATTCAGAGATAAGTCCTGCTGGGGCAGGGAGACCTAGCAGCTGCCCAAGTCTACTTTGTGCTCATGCTAAATCCACATTCAATATTGCCCAATGTAAGCAGTCCTGCTCAAACAAAGCATGGTGAGAAATTCCAAGGCCAATTAGCAGAATTTCATTTCAGCTCAGTGTAGAGACAAAAGCATCCATAGAAGTTCTGTGGATGTTTGGGGTGTTTGGGTTGGTGCTTTTATTTAATGAAAGGAAATTCCTCAAAGGGGTGTTTTTCAGATCTGTGCTCTGAGCGGCAGAGGGACAGGATCTCAGCACAGCTATTTCCAGGCAAATCATGGGACTGGAGGCTGTTGCATTCATGCAGCATAGCTGGACACCTGAGCGTGGAAATGTCACATGGAGTCTTAGCCACAACTGCTGGGATTGACTTGGAACTCTCCTAATGGAGAGGTCAACAGCTGATGCCATTAGAACCTGCTAAGTTGTGGGAAAGCTTTGAATTAGTTGGAATCCCTTAGAGATAAATCCATTGGAATGGCCCTTGGAGCACGCAAGAGAGAGAGAGAGAAGCAGTTTATTGCATAGTCAGAGGTGTGGTTAAAGAATTTGCATATCATAGACCTTTCCTGTAATCTTTTGAATGGTGTTAGCAAGGCTGTTAAATTTCCAACCAAAAGGGAAGGAGGTTTGACATTTCTACAAGTGACATTTTCCAGGTGACAAGTCTTGCTATGCCTTGAAAGTCAATGACATGGCGGGGCTGAAGGTTGGTTCGCAAGAGCACAGAAAAGGATGCATGTGAGGGTAAACTCTATAGGAGGTCTCCCCTGATGGGACCAATCCAGTAGAAGAGATCTTGGCATCAGAGCTGAGAGGAAGGGGCACCTGCTGAGGACATGTAGCTCAGCAGTGATGCACTGCCAAGAGCTCCAGAAGTTGTCGCTCATTTTTGATCATGTGAATTAGCTTCATTCTGAACGTTGAGATAAAAATTGACATTTGCCATGTGCGTGTGAATTTTAAAGGGTATATTCTAAGAAAATAGGAGGTTCCAGCATTCAAGAACATAGGGAGCTGTCCCACACCAAGTCAGACCATTGGCCAATCTAATCAAAATATGTTGACACTGATGGGAAGCAGTTCTCCAAGATTCCATGTATGGATGTTGGGGGCAGCTGCACTGGAGTTACTGCCCCAATTAGGGGCTGCCAGTGAACCTCTCAGAACTCCAGCTCAGAAATGAAGTTTAGGGTCCTGTAAAGGGGGAAGCATGAGCTTTATAAGCCCTTCTTCTTGGGGTGGAGAAGAACCCACGGTTGTCCTCAATTGCTGCCAGTCCCTAGGCCCTAAACGCAACTAGGTTCAGTTTGGATGCCAGGAAGTGCTTCCTGATGGTTAGGACCCCCAGGGTATGGAATGGGCTTCCATGGGAGGTGGTTGAAGCCCCATCGGTGAGGGTGCTCAAGGATAGACTAGGCATGCACGTGGTAGGCATGTCATGAGTGGAGCTGGCTGGAGCCAGGGGTCAGACTAGATGGCCTGGGAGAACCCCTTCTGACTTGCTCAGTCTCTATGCTTCTATGTTTCTAAACCTGTAAATCTTAATGGCTTCAAGGGCCTCAATTTTCCTCCCACAAGCTCATTCCAGACTTTGCTTTTTCCCCAGCACAGAAATCTGTGTATGTTTTTGCATAGCGTTTTTCCCAAACGCACACGCTTTACTACACATATGTTGACTAAAATGTTTGTGTGGCTTTTAGAAATGTGTTCAGTACCTTTGCAAATTTTCAAAATCACACCTGTTTTTTTTTTCCTCCTTACTTTTCTTTTGCAGACCCCACTGCTAGCTCAGGAAAGCATGGATTTCGAAGCACAATTTTCGTCTAATTCTGCTTTTGGCTCCTGAAGGTGCCTATTACAAAAAGACATTTTTTAAAAAATTCAATGGAATGAACCTCACCTGTCCCTAAAGCACATGCCCCCTTTCTCTAATGGTTGAGCACAATAAGAATCAGCGGTGACACCTAAAGTAGCTCGTTGGAGCCCAGCCCATCCCTTGACGCAGCGAGCCACTGAATGGCAAGCGTTCCTCTTTAGGCACTTCCCTCGACCCTGCATGCGAAGCCAAAAACCCGCTGGCTGCGTCTTCCTGAAAGGGGACGCCAAGCCTCCCACCCTGTTTTGCACAAGGACTCCTCTGTCCACGACATGCAGTAGCAAAATCCACTGAGTGAAAGAGGGAGACAAAAGCAGCCCCACACGAGGCAGGCCAACTGGTTCCCTCTTATTATTCATGTGCAGCACATGCTGTGTTGCTTTCAATGCTCCCATGTCTCCTAGGGGTCTTTCTTCTCTGTTGACTTTCTTGTTCTATGTACTATGACTTTTCTTTAAATGGCTTTTTTGCAGGGGAGTGGGGGCTTCTTCAGATGAGATCCGAAAACCAAGCTTTCGTCTGCATGTGGCTATTGAAATCTCTTTGCTCCCAGTCCAAGCTAATGAATAGGAGCGTCCGTCCTAAGTTGATGCATTGGATGCTTTCCAGTGGAAGTTTTGACAGACAGTTGCTCTTAATTGCCTGCCTGCTGCCTTGCATACAAAATTTCCATGTATACATGGCCAGGGTTGCACTAAATAGTCTCTATTATTTTCTAGGGGAGGGGGTGATGTTTATAAAGCGGTAATATTGGAAGGGTAAAAAAAATTGTGAAATAAGATTAACACGGCATTAAAAAATCACAACCTCCCTTTTCCGTTCTCTGCAATGCCAGAATTTGCCCTGCGGTTATAGCTCGTGTTCCATTTCCCAGTTCTCTGGTTGCTTCGCCCTTCTTCCTAGATTCACCCCAGGAGAGAGCCCACGAAATCGCGTATCTGAGTAACATGTGAGCAAGGGCAAAGGGAATGCATGAGAAAGTATTTTGGCTTTCATAACTCCTGCCCCAGTTGCCACATCTCTCCAGGTGCTGAGGCATCCCTATGTTCTCAGATCCTGCAATTCCAGGTGGATAACTGCAGGGCAGCCTCAAGAGGAACCCAACCCTCACCACAGGCATCCTGCAGCTCCTATCATGGATCAGGAAGTTCCTACCAGCAAACATCAAGTTTGCAGAAGTTCTCTGGATTCTACCTCAAAGCTCCTTCCAACTCAGGTCTTCATCAGCCGGCCAGATTTTTATTTATTTTTTTTTGCGGGGTTGTGGGGACATATCCTGCAGCGCCACACATGTTTCTACATGCATTTTCCCAAACGTAGGCATTCCTCTCCCATTGCTTATTACCTTAGAGCTCATTCTCCAAAACTGCATCTTTTTACAGGCACATCTTCCCAATGTACACATGCCACAAAAAGCATTTTGGGTGGGTGGGGGAAGACTGTGACTGAGACGGCAAGCTCAGAAATGTATGGATGCGGACCATAGATAGCACTCAAGTCGGTGTTTGATCCAGAAGATCCAAATTGGGTAAAACCTGACCAAAAGGAAATTGAGGTGAGTTTCTCCTACTGTCCTCAGATGGATTCCCTGGTTCTTTGACTACATGAAGTCATCAAATCCACGTGCATTCAGTGTATCCTATTGACAAAAAGCACTGTGTATTGCTACTGAAGCAAATGTAGAACCATTGTTGTCTCATGCAGCTGAATAGGAAGACAAGCACTGAATTCCAGCACAAAAAAGGAACGTGTGACATTGAGCATCTGTCCGTTCTCCGTAACAGCACAATAAAAAGTGCAAGGGACCTCCAGGCTGTGCGGGTGCATGCCCATACAGCAATTGTTGTAAGTGCCACAAGGACATCGTTTCTCCAAATTTGGCTTTCCTCATTAAAAATGAAGGTCCTGTATTTTTTTGGCTAAGCAATACGAGGTCATCAGAGGACCATCAGAGTTCATGTGGCCCCCTGACCAGTCACGGATTTGGCTGTCAGAATAACGTTTTGTGCTCTCGCTCTGACTTGACTCAAGAGCCGTGTTGGATCTGACCATATGTTCATGTCCAGGAACACATCCAATCTTCATCCAGGGTTCCTTTCCCACAGTGGCCAACCAGCTGAGCACAGGACAAGTACACAAGGAGGACATAAGTACAAAAGCCACCCTCTCACCCATGTTCCCCAGCAACTGATGCTGGAGGTAATATGGAGTCATCAGGGTTACTAACCACGGGTAGCCTTCTCCTCCTCCATAAATTTGTCCAGTCCCCTTTTAAAGCCATCCAAATGAGTTCCCATCACAACATTTCATGGAACCTCTAGTTTAACTGTGCACCGTACAAAGAAGTCTTTCTTTTTTCTCTACTGAGTGTCCCACCAATCAGCTTCATGGAATGATCCAAGTATTATGAAAGGGAGAAAAACTCTCCCAGCATCCATTTTCTTGATCATTTCAGTTGGCCTTTTGACTTCACACGGATGCCAGGCAGCCAACCTATTTGGTCTCATAATGGTATCTGGAAGCGAATTCAATGACAGGGCAGGAAGCATCACCCTTAGACTAAATGGGATTGGGGAGATCAATGTGCTATGAACACTTCTACTCTTGTCCATGGCCCTCCCCACAAAAAGCACCAGAGGAATGTGTTTTCCGTAGGAAGAGAAATGTCCCTGAGAAGCATCCCCTGTTCTGGAGAAGCCTAAATTGCAAAGTAATAGAATACATGAATTGGAGAGCACAGGAGTGGGATCTAGGATACAGTGCTAATTTGGGGCAGCTTTCAGCAATGCTGCTGTTGTTACACACAGAGTCAGCATATGACCCCATCTCTGGTAATAATGCCATGTTGCAAGAATGCAAAACTCTGAATGCCCATCAGCTATCTAGATGTAGATGTTCTCTTCACCTGTTGGAAAACTGATCCATTGAAAGATACCAGGACTGACTTAAATGCTCAGCAATCATGATGGGGGAAACAGCAGTGTTTTCAGGGGGCCAAACAAGTCCTACAAACTCTACCACTGAGAGGGCTCACTTTTTTCCTCCCTCCTATAAGTATTAGGACTTCGTCCTGAGAATGGATGCTAAGTGGGGCAGGTTTCTGACTCTAGCTCTGGTGGAGCAGTGTAGATAGGAACTTTAAAGGAGCTGCCCATAGTGCTGAACTCCACCACTGTCCTGGAATGGGTTCAGGACCATGGATAGCTCCTCAAAATGCAGGCTGTTTCCCAGAGTGGATCCAGAGCTCAGCTGACTTTGGAGCAACCAGCCTGCACTGGTGCTAACAATCAACCAGAGGTAATGGAGCGAATGCAATTCTATCAGAAGAATGAGTTGCTTCTTATATCTAGCTGTGGGGTATTGCTGCAGGGAAACAGAGCAGCTTCAGGAAACATGGTCCTTCCGCTCAGCATGTGCATTCCCCTGGTTAGAGGATCAGGGCGGGACTGGGATGATCAGTTTTTAAATCCCAATTCGGTCATGCCATGTACTGGGTGACCAGGAGTAAGCAGTTCCTCATGAGCTAATTTACACTGCCTGGTAGTCAGGAGGCTAAAGTGGGAAGAGGCACATAGCGGCAGGAGAAATCATCATCGTCTTATTGTTCCTCATCAAACATGTCCCCAAGAGACGCTGTCGGACATGGCCAGAAGCGTTTATGAAAGCCGCACTCCCCTTTTCAGCTCCGTGTTATGAAACAAGGAAGCATGTCACCAAATGCAGGGTGTATCTGCTCACTAAGCCAAGCCAGGGATTCAAGCCATAAACTTGATCACGTTGATAAGGCGCATCCAGGAACAGCAAATGGAACCTGCCACAAAGGCATGGCAGAGGGTCACTGAAGCAGACTGCCTCTGAATGCCTTTTTTCCCCTTCTTGTCTTTCCCATGGCCTCTTCCTCTGCAGCAAGTTCATTAACGGAAACGGCAGTCCCTGCACCTCTTTCTGCCACATCTCCAGACATGAAAACGCCTCTGAAGCTTTTTGATTTCCTCCCCCTCCAACCTACTGGGGGGGGGGGGAGCTATAAAAAAAGACTCAGAGAGAGAGTTTTAGAAACGGAAGAAGAAATAAACAGATGGCTCTCATTAGCACAAGAGTGCTTTAATCTTTTGCACAGTTTAAATTTTTATTTTCCTTTCAATGTTAGGAAGGGAATGGGTAGAAAATTAAGATTTTACGAGAATAAAGTTGAATTTTGCACTCTATGTGACATGAAAAGAATGTTGGGAATACTTTGGGAGGGGGAAGGAAGACAAGATGTGGGATGGACGTAGTCCAAATCCCCGGAATGGTGCCATCCAAGCATCAGCATTCTCTATACAAGAACATTTAGAGGAAAATGCGCACTTTGGAGACTCTTCTGCAGTTCTTTCTCAACAAAACTCTCTTTGAAAGCCCAAGAAAGAAGGGAACATTTTGTTCACCGACAAGATGCATATTTTCGGCTGACAAGGGCCACCAATTCTTCGATAATTGAATGGAAACGCAACAGGATGGCACATCATCCGCTTTAACTAACTCCCACCCTCAACATGGAATAGGTTGACTGATACTTGATTTCATTTAGATTTACAGTGCAAATCTAAATGAAATAAAGAATTCTACACACAAGAGAAAACTATAATTCTGCTGTCGGTGGTTTGAGCAAGCTTTGCGTTTCTCCAGAAGTCAGCCGTGTTGGCCTGTTGCTTGTGTCATGGAAGGCACCGAACTGGGCCAGAACCATGCCCTGGCTATGTTTATTGCATTTCTCAGCACAGCTACAATGTAGGGATGCAAAAGGAAAGTGATGAAGTGGGTGCAGGGAGCGAAACTATGATGGCTTTCCATAATCCAGTCCTCCGGATTCTGTTGTGCCTTCCCTGTACTGGAACCCATTCACTGTGCTGTGAGCTGGGCGGTCTTCTGTGCCTCTAGAATAGGTCACGACTTGAGCATTCCGTCAAACAAACCTATGGAGACTGGCACAGAATCAGCACCCAAAATGTGTGTGGCTCTTGTGTGATTCACATAAAATGGGCCCATTTGTACAAAAGCCCCCCCCCCCGCAATAATGCAGTCCTTACATAATTAGTGCAAAAGAGAGGAGACACAGTCCATCTTCAATTTGGCGACCTGATATGTCAACAGTCAGTTTCTGGCAGGATTCCTTCCTAGCCCTCCTGCTGAGCCATAACCTTCCCACATTTGCCGTATCGCACAACCAAACTCTGAGCCTCTCCTTTCACATTGTGCATTTGAGCTGAAAACAGCCACACAAAAGCCAGGATTTCTTACATGATATCAGATTTCTGCATGGCAGATTTTTTTTAAAAAATGACACTACCAAGAGCTGCTATTCCCTCAAGCTGGTGGGGTGGGGAGCGGGGGGAGTCCATTATGAGAATAGTGCGCTTTTTTTTTCTCAAAAGCAAACATAGGAAAGACTCCGGTTGCTGTTGCATTACAAATTCAGCACAGCTCACAGATAACGCCGAGGGCTCACATCTTGGAAAAGCCAACAGAAAGGTGGGGGAGAGGCTGGAAAGAAAAATGAGTCTTTTAAAAATGAAAAATTCCAATTAAAACTATTGACTTTTCATTTAATATGAAAGATGAGGGTCTATTTGTTTTTGTGTGTGTTTTTTTGAAGTTAAGTATATCCGTTTTTTCACCCCAGAACTTTTTTTTTTTTTATGACTCCAGGTGGCAAATAGACGGAGGGGGAAAATGTTCTCCTGTTAAGAATAACTGCTCATGAATTCCAGGGGAAAAAGACAAAGAGAGTGAAAGAGGCCAAGTTTGTAGTCCCCTTTCTCTGGCATTTAAGTGCAATGATTTACGGAGACCTCCCAGCAACACATTTTGAGACGCCGACCACATTGTTTATTGCAATTTATGGGGTGAGATTGATGGAGGAACTCCTTGAAAGGAATATAAACCTTGAGCCCAAATGGGGACCAGCTGGGCATATTTCAGGGCAAAGTTTCTTCCATAAATCCAAGGGTGAAATCCAAGGGTGGCAGCAAAGGCCTGCCGATGTCACACTTCTCTCTGACCTTGATGATCGTGGAGGAAATTAAAAATGGAGTTGGCGTGCTACTATGTGAGCCCGGACGTTTGCGGAATAGGAATCAGATGCACTCTGGTGTGGGGCTGCCCTTGAAGACGATTCAGCAGCCGCCTCCAGTAAAGAGTGGGGCAGCAGTGATGCTTTTGGAAGCTCGGCAGTGGGGCCCATTCTGTTCCTTTTTTCCAGGTCGAATTCAATGCACTTGCTTTAGCCTTGAAACGGATGGAAAGCACCTTGAGAGCTTCCGCTATTGGTGTGTCATCAAATGCTGTCAAGTCATCTCCAACTTACGGCAAACCTAAGATTGATGCTCTCCAAAAATGCCCCGTCTTGGCAACCTTGGTCAGCTCATGAAAACCCAAAGGGTCCATCCCATAGTTGGTCTTCCTCTACTTTTTTTGTCTTTGAGCTGTACAGAAGCTAAATAATTGCATGGTTTTGGACCATATGCCCTGGTTGTATGAGCCCACCAAAGCACTGAGATCCATTTCAGAAGTTCTCTGCTTCTGCAGAGCTGAGCTAAGTAGCCTTACCCAAGCAAAGGGAGGTTGGAGGAAGAAGAGCTGCATCAGAGCATGATGCGAATACTTTAGATCCCCGTCCCCTTGAAGGCCCCAGGATAACTAGGCACCATATAAGATTGTCCATCTCATCTTATCCCTGGGCTTTTCAGTGCTATAAAATGTTGTGGTGACTCTGGACAGTCTTCCAAAGAGGTAACAAAATGGGGTAGTTTGTGAATGAAGCAGGATAAAAGAAATAAGGATGATTCAAGTTTAAGCTGGGGTATTTGGAGAACACTAAGAGAGCTCGGGGTGGCATATGTCAGGTTACAGCACTTTACTCATCCAGTGACTCGGTAAGATCACTGCCTCCTGGCTGGTGGAAACTTCAAAGGGAACCTGCAGGAACATGTTGAGGTGTAGGGTGCAGTACGGAAGAGAAGGCTATGCATGGCTACTAGCCTTGATGGCCACAGGCCACCTCCAGTTGCAGAGGCAGTATGCATATGCACACCAGGGACATGGGCAGGAAGGGGCTGCAGCACTCATGTTCTGCTTGTGAATTTCCCATGCTCCTGTGTGAGCAGCAAGCGGGGCTGATCCAGAGGGCTCTTCTCATGTCTGTATCTTCTTCTGAAGCCCTAGAGAGCTGCAGCAGAAGGACTCTCTGCATCACTGCAGACTGAAGGTGGAAGAGGCCATTTCCAAAAGCCCCCGGCTCAGAAAATATCCCCACGAACGAAAGCCTAGCAGAATACTCTTGGTAGTTCCAACTCTTCTCATCCCCGGAGTGTTGCCTTCCTATCTCCTGGGGCCTTTTTAGGATACATGTTCAGAAATGACATTCCCATGTTGTGGTTTGAAGGATTAGAGTCCATTCAATCTCCATTGGGAATATGCATCCCATTCCCCTCTCATTCTGTAGTCTAGGGTGACTCTGAGCTATTTTGTAAATGCCCTATTTTTGGTGTGCATAAATAAAAATCCAGCTAGGCCCTAACTAGGCTTAACCCATGACTACAGGTTATTCTAAAAATGGGACACATCAGTAAACAACTGGTAATGTAGTAATTGCGTAAGCACACTTTCCGGAGTGGCTGTGGTCCCAGCTAAGCATCCACACCTATAATCATTTCGTACTGTAGGATGTGATTATGAGCTGTCAGTAGAAACGCGGCATTGACTGAGTCAAAATGCATTTAACTCAACCGGGAAAGTTATTGTTCTGAGGCCAAAATGTCTCCAGTTCATATCCGAACTCCCATTTCTTTTCTTATATGTGTGGGATATTAATTTCTGTCTTGGAGTGGCAAAATCCTTCTGGCGCTCTTAGAAGTGAGAATACTACATCTGTGGAGGGTTCCCTTGGCATACCTTTTCATTCTGGCAATGGCAAAGCAAAATATTACATCCTCAGCTTTAATTCCCTGTCTAAGCCAATAAAGAATGGGAAGTTTCTCACCTGCCGCCATTTTCATTCGGGGCCTGCTGAAGTTTGCACTGTATCCATTATGCAGGCAAGAGCTACCATTTTTGTGGTCCTTCAGTTGCCCAATGTTGTGTTAAGTGGGAATGGAGTCCTCCGGTTTGCTGCCCAATTCTCACAAGGCTGAATACTTCTGCAAAAGCAGAGAACAGATTTAATGAACGCATCTCCACTGGACACTTTGCAGTTCTGTTGGATCATCCAGTTCACTGAAATCGGTGGCACAGAGGGATATATGAGGAATCCACTTACAGAGGCACAATTCAGCAAAATGGCCCTCAGATTCCAGCCTGCTAATCTGGCATTGTCCCCAGCTTGCTCTGACATGAGCCAAGCTTGTGGGACAGAGTTTGCCTATTTTTGCAAGAGGTGAAACTCTGTGCACAAATCAAGGCCAAACTTTACAAACTTACACAAGTTCCAGCCATAATTTACACAGATTTCCCTGGCTAAAAAAAATAAATAAATGTAATATACACCATGGCCCACTTCATAAGCTAAGCTGCAAACTACTGCCACCCTCTCAGCCCAATTTGGGCTCTTGAGCCAGTTCAATGCCAAAAATTGAGTAAGTATAACCAAGTTGAGTTTCCCGCAGCACTGCCTAATAGCCCTAGCAAATCAGTACAGATGTAGACCTAGAATGGCTTACTTATTTGGGAAGGAGGGGGGTTGGTTTTTTCCCCCTTGTTGTTACAAGAGTAACAAAATTGCAGCACTAAAACAGCTGAGCCAAACAACAGAAACAAGTGTGGTGATTTATGTTAACTTTGCTCATACTTCAAAACTTGGGGAAATGCATTATCTTCATCATTGCCTTTTATCTCAGCCTTCTTGTGGGGAAATTACCTTCTGCTGTCACCCTTATAAAATACTCTCTAGATCTTTATCACCCATAGATGATGATCGTAGCAACTGCGATGGAGTAGGGTTCTTGGAACAGATGCCGGCTTCCCTTGAGAATTTGTGCATTGCGGGCAAAGCTGAGGATAGTCGAAAAGGAGAGAAGTTAAGCGGTGATAACGAGCACACAATGGCTTTTTTCAACTTGCTTGATTTCTGCACAGAACAGAATATGTCAGGGGAGAGGGATGTCGGCCACCATTCAAAAAATGGCAGCCCCCACTTTTTTCTTTCCTTTTTTTTTTTTAAGTGACTGCCTTACATATCCACTGTACCTGAGAAATTGTACTGCATCCTGATGACGTATAATTTCTGGGCGATTAAGAGTCTGATATGGAGCTCAGTCACTATAAGGGGCAAACAATCAGTTAGAAAGCCCATGCAAACTCAAGCTGTTCTACCGTTTGACATTGCTAAGGGTGGGTGAAACAGGAATTTTAATCCATTAAGTCCAATGGAATGCTGGGATAGAATTCTGCAGTATTTCCAATCTAACTGGTGGTGGTGGGTTACACTGTTTATTGGTTGGTTGGTAGGTTTGTTTGTTTTTCTGCAGCATGTGAGTAATTTATGGATTTCATCTTATCTCAAAATTTGCACAAATCACAATTTATGCAAATTTCAAGACCAGTTGTTTTTAATTGGCACCAGAAAGAAAATTCAAAAGCGGAAAGCCATGCACTGGCTCAACTTCATGCAAATTGAGTCAACGGCAGTGGGGGGAAACCAAATGAAACTGGAGGACTAAATCAGAAAAATCTGTTGGATTTTCTCCCTCAAAATGGAATTCTCACATAGCCTTATTAAAGTTAAAAACCAGTTGAGCTGATTGCAAATGGGAAAATCAAGAAGCTGGCATTAGCTCATCCCTCCCCTTTTCCCTTTCCAGAAGGTCAAGTGGAAAGCTTTTAAAATTACACTCTTTTATTGAGCTAGACTTGTCAGTCAGGGCCATGCTTTGCAAAAATGATCCCTCTGATAGGTGGAGTTCTCTCTTTCCATGCCAGAAATTGATTCCAAACCGAACCCAATTTTCTCCAAAAGGGGCTGGCTCCACCTTCAGGGAGGTTTGTGCTGCCTGTGGGCCAGACTGCAGGAACACTGAGTCCACTTGTTTGGCTTGATGATGATCCACTGGATATGAACTTACATTTCCCTGACCCTCCCTGTTATAGAGTATCTCCACCCAAACCAGGCCACCTCTGCTTCTACCAGCTGCTTGCTCATTAACCTTGATATTTCAGCAGTGTGTTCTCTTCTTCTCCCAGCTCACCTTCAGAGTCAGCTTTTTGGCTTGGAAGCTGCATTTTGAGAGAAATGGGCTTGATCCCCATGGAAGCATGGGCAGGGGAGGTACTGCCAGGGCTCCTGAGAAACAGCTAATTGTGCTTACGAGTGAGCTGGAAGATCTCTCTGTCTGCACCTGAGGAACAAGTTGCACAGTCTGGGGAGACTTGCCAGGAACCAAAAATCTTATGGGAGCAGATGGGCCGGTAGCTACAGCAGCAACATCTGGCCAAGCAGCAAACAACCCAGAGACATTGGCCCCATACAGCAGATGCAACTCAGGTGATCCCTTGATTCTTGCTAAGAGGATACCCACAATGCCCCCCTTTGGAAAGTGCAGTCTGGGGGTCCCCTCTTCAAATATGTGGGGTCCCTGGATGCTGCCACCAGGGGGTTCAAGTGTCTGTCAGTTTTGGAGGACAAAGCCAGGTTCTTCCACATCATCTTTCGCAGAAGCTGGGGCAGAACATTTCTCCCCCGCGCTCTCTGTAGCATTTGCTGGATATTTTTCTTTGGAGCAAAGGCTTTGCCGCTTTTGGCCATGAAGACAGTTCTGCTCTGTGGTGCAGAGCGCAACCCTTTGGCAGCTCTCATTATGTACAGAACCATCCTCTCAGCTGTGTTATTTTGTAGCTGTCAGCCAGCTGGAGAAACTCAGTGGAGGCCCCTAAAACAATGTTCTATAACCAAAAGCAAAGAAAAGGATTAAGTGCAGAGAGCACTCAAATTGCTTTTCCGTTCCATTCCCTCCACATCCTTCCTCTTCTGGGGGAGAGTGCCAGCTAATTCATTTTAATTTTTGTCCAAAAGGTTTTGAGCTAAACAAAAGGTGGGCCCTGCATTTTCCACCTTGAGATTCAGGGAAAGCCATGAAACAAAGGCATCTTTGTTTTTCAAAGGTATGATGAGCATGGAGTGTTGAGCTTCATTCTGTGCACCTCAGTTTCACAGGACAATGCAAACAACTGGCTTACCATGGGTTTGAATCGCAAACAGTTGCTCTCATTCACCCTCTCTGGGTGTATAAAGGAAAGGAATGACTGCAGCGCAACCTTTGTAGCGATGGAATCCTTCTGTAGGATAGGCCCAAAAGCAATTGCAGAGTTCTCCATCGTGTCTCAGAGCTCCATGCCTCAGAATCCCAAAAAGACGCCAGCTCCTTTTCTTTGAGCAGCTAGCATAAAGGATCTGCTTCATAGAAAACATGACAGGTTCCTATCAGTGACAGTAGATCTAGAAATAGCCAAAAGGCGGGATGGCTTTCACTCAAAAGATAGCTTTGAAGTGCGTTTGAGGGATTTCTTCTTGTATGAAAAATCGGAGAATCTTTGAGGAAAACTACAGAATTTAAACATGACTTTTCCTAGCAAGTGCAACTTTGCATGCAAATTTCCTCATCTTTTCCAGTGAGAATATGTTCCCATGCACATTTCCATAACTTTTCCAAGGAAGCATATCTTTGCATGCAAACTCCCCTACAATAAACCCTGCTTTGAGCTAGAACCTTGCAGATGTCAGAAAAGTACATACTTTGGAGGATGATGGTGTCCCAATCCACATATTAACTCCAGAAGAGTGGATTATAGACAGAAGTAGAGTTGGAAGGGGGCAGAAACCCATCGGGTCCAACCCTCTGCTATTGCAGGATGCTGAATTACACCATCCCATTATGTTGGCTTGCTTAGAAATCTGCTGGGGACTGAAGAAAAAGCAGTTTTTGCCATCACCAACCTTCTCCCGGCACCTCTTTGAAGCTTGGCTTGGCTTGCCTTGTTTCTCACCTTCATTGGTGCTCTTTTTAAATTCTGTTTGTTTGACTGGAAAAAGCGCATATTTCAAATGTGGGAAATGTGCATTTAAAAAGTAAAATGCACACTCCCTCCCACATACAGAGGAAAGTGTGAAAATTTGCATTTTAAAAAACACATCCCTTTGTTTAAAGATTGGATTTTGAACACCAGAGTTCCAGAATGTGAGGATGTTTTCAGATAATACGTGCACCTGCTCGCTTATATATCTGGAGTTGTGAACGGAACTGCAGAATCAACGAACACAAACAAAATTCTCTCCTGAACTGTGAACCGAACAACATTCTGCCTTGAAATGGCATCTTAGCTTCCCGTTCCAGTGTGCCTTGTGTTCTACCCTTCGCACTTCCATCAGTTGTCATTTGCACAATGTGCCTTAAAAATAATGTAAAAAAATAAATAAAAGTACCGATTTCATTACACAATGTCGGTGTGTCAGATGGATAATGTATAATTTCGTGAGATTCACCAGGGCTAGATTTGAGATGCTTATCATATTTAAAGCGATGAGCAATGTCAAAATATATGAGAAATGATGGGCTGGCAAAGTGATGCCGTTCCCCATTGTGAGGCAGAGAACAACTCCCACACGATGCTCCCGATGTATATATTTCCTTTAATGATGGGTAGGTACGCATAATGCTATTAATTTTTCATCGTAAACACTTGACAGGCCTGAATCAGTGTGCCGTAATCTTCAACACACAAAGGCCTACTATGTTTGGCTCAAAAGGTTAGAAATGCTAATAATAATAATAATAAACCCTCAAGTATTCTTTAAGATTCATTAATAGTTATTAATCATTTTGAAGGCTGTTCCCTGTCAGTCTGCAGATCGTCAGGACTAGACTAATATATTATCATAATAATGCAACTAGAATTTAAAATTCTTTTGGCTTTTGTTTCCCTTTAAAATTCTTCCCACGGTTTTCTACTGTACAAATTCTACCAACCTAGGGAAAAGCTGAAGCCTGAGCTGTGTGCAGATGGGAACTCGAAACAGCCCACCCTCTTTGTGGACAGAGAAATTGTATCAACATCATCATCATCATCCTCAAAGAGTGACAGAAGCAAGTAGGTTGATGTCATCTGGTCACCGTTTCCTTTCCCTTCCCCATGAATCCCCCCACTTGCTACTCATATGCATGTGAGAATCAGGTGTATGTGCAGCTTGGAATGGCACATCCAAGGGGGAGCAGTTCTGTCTGTGGATGCTTCTACTTCGGGGAGGACCTTGGGGACCCTCTTCTTCGACACACAGCTGGCATGTGGTCACCAGCATCCCTCCACAGTGTGGACGTGGTCCTCCATCCAAAACAGGTTTCCCACTCCTGCTTGGAAACCAGTTTTGCATGCTCCAACTCTCCGTCGCCTTGAAGAATTAGAATACCTAAAAATAATATTTTACCCATTTTTCTTCCATAGACCTCATGATCATGTAGAGCTAGAACAAAGACCTGGCCCTTTGTGGCCCCTTGAGATGTTTGGATAGCACATCCCATCACACCTCAACACAAGCAAGTGGCTCAGGCTGATGGGAGCAGCAATCCAGCAAGGTATGGATGACTCCATCTTGCCTAACCTTGGAACTAGTGCTTGCCCAGTGTTGAGCAGTGAGGAGATGAAAACTATGGATGGTGAATGCATATTGACCACTTTGTCTTCAAGACCGCCGTTCCGACTCAGCTCCACCTCCTTATTCAAGATGACCGTAACCCTATTCAGATATTCTGAACTCAAGCAGACTAAATATGCAACAGGAGGGAGTGGTCCAGCTCCACTCCTCTCCCACACGTTTTGTCATCCTTCCCTGGTAAATCACTGTTCTAAGTCTCATGGATACGGGAGGCTCTCCTCTTCATGGAGCTCCCACCCACATTTTTAGGTGACCTACGTGCTGTTGGAGGTGTGTGGGGCTACCATGCGCCCCTTCTTTGCATGTAGATGATGCTCAGGACCTGAGTCTGCAAATAGGGCTAGCAGTGTTTCCCAAAGCATCATCAGTGCACTCTCCATGTTGGTGCGGAACAGAATAGCAGCAAACAAACAAAAATTACATGCTTGACATTTCTCTAAAGCCAGATTACTGATTCTGAAAGCAACCAAAACATGTTGTCTCTGCTGCTGTTTGAAGATCCACTTCAGTTCCCCAGATGGAAGAAATAACATGGTGAATAGAGAAATGTGAGCAGGGGTGGACTACAAGCATGGAAATGGATTCTGCTTTCAACGTTTTATCTGCAGTGTTGTTTCAGTTGGCCATGAGATTCATACTTGCGTAGATCATCGCAAGAAAGGGCAGAGTGGAAGCACTTCACGTGATTGGTTGCTTCCCTGGAATTGGCTTTGCCGGGCCACACGGGAGACTCTCAAAGCAAGATGCCATGATTAAACAGTGGCTGTGTTCACACAATACAAAAAGCAACCCTGCACCGTTACCATGGTTCATTGTTTTTGACCTTGACCCAGCAGACAATCAGGTGGCTTCTACCTCACTGTGGTTTCCATCCTTTCCACCCAATCCTGCCACTGTTGGCATGCACCCCATCAGCCACTGTGCCTGAAATCCATTCCCAAGCTGCATTGCTGCCTATGTCACCTCCCTCTTCCACATTGGTCCACACATAAAGGTTGGGTGGCTGGAGTGATTCTGGCCGGTGCTGGGGACTCTGTAGCAGTTGCACATTAGAACCATGAAACATGTGACCCTGTGTTCAGAAAACACACTAAGCCATGGCATTGCAGTGAAACCATAGAACAAGCCATTGTTTCTTATACTTTCTAAAGACCAGACTTACCATGGTGAAATACCATGACTAGGTTCAGCCAACAATGGTAGAAAACCACGATGGCTTGCCATGTTGCCTGAACCCATCCTGAGTCTTGTTTTCTGTGGCTCAGGGACAGAGCTCCAGGAATCGGCCAGGGTCAGTTCCAAAAGCACAGATAGCAGATAATCTCAGGTCCAACCTCAGTTCTGTTCAGTTGGTTCTTTTCATCTACAAAATGACAGTACAATACTAACCATTATTGGATAATCCTAAACATTTTGCAGCAAATCATAGCCATCAATTTGTCTTGGAGAAAACTGGCAAACTTTTAACGTTTAGGGAGCCAGTGTGGCAACACAGTTAGCATGTCTGATGGAGACTCTGGAGATCTGGGTTCTAGAACTCACTGGGCGAATTAGGCCAATGAACTTCCATCTGAACTACCTCATGGAGTTGTTGTGAGGATAAACTGAAGAGAATGAGGAACTGCACAAGCTGTTTTGGGTTCCTCACAAGAGGAAAAAAGATAGGATAGAAAGGTCACGCAATGTAATATTATTATTTTTCAGCTTCCATCAGCAACTTCTCTTTGCTTTGCATTTACCCCCACCCCCCATTAAAAAACAACAACAACATTTTCAGTGGCAAGAATGAAGTCTAGAAGTTTCATCAATCAACCTTCGGGAGTAAGGTGCTGGCTTGACAGTGGTGGGATGAATCCAATTAGCAAAAATAAATACATACATACATTTTTTAAAAAAATGCAAAACTAGTGAGCTAAAGAGCAAAAGGGGGAAGAACTATACTAATTAAGGCAGCAAGTGCAGAATAGAAGAGTTAGGATACTTTTTTTTAAAGAAAACACATGGATGCGATAATGTTAAGCATATTAAACTTCTCAAAGTGGTGGAAAGCCATGGATATTCCCCAAAGCTTTGCATCGAAAACAAGATGGACCACTACTAATTGCTGTTTAATCACTGTGTTATAGTAATTATAATGTGTGCTTCATACTTTACAGTTTATTACCCTGTGGCTGGCAAAAGAGAAAGGAAAAAATGAACATGGGCATATAATTTGCTGCGGCAAATTTAATTGGCCTCCCTCTTCCTGGAGGATACCGTCCCTGCTAATGCAAGAGTTCCACTTCTCTCCCGCCCGACACTTCTGCTGCCCATGCAGGATTCCCCCACCCACTTCAAAAACCCGTCTTTGAAGGCAATCCCATTGCCCCTGCAGTAGATGCTCATAAACCTTTGGACACCGAAGCTTCTGAACATCCAGTGCATGCTGAGAAACATAGAAACACAGAAACAGAGTGAGTCAGAAGGGGCCTCCCGGGTCATCTAGTCTGACCTCCAGCACTAGCCAGCTCCACTCACAACATGCCCACCATGTGCATGTCCAGCCTATTCTTGAACACCCGCACCGATGGGGCCTCAACCACCTCCCCTGGAAGCCCATTCCACGCCCTCGGGGTCCTAACTGCCAGGAAGTGCTTCCTGGCATCTAAATGGAACCTTGGTTCCCTGAGCTTTGCTCCATTGGAGCGCATCCTGCCTTCCTCTGGAGGAATGGAGACACTGGAAGTCACCTGTTACATGACCAATGGCCATGGAAGCAGGCGATGATGGGGTTTATTGTCCAAACAATTGTTTGTATCTTCACAACAGCCTTATTGTGAGGTAGTCTCATCTGAGAGCCAGTCCAAAGTCACCCAGTGAACTTCCTGGCTGGGTGGAAATAAAACCCAGATCTCCAAAGTCCCCACTGCACATAGCCTTTCCTCACAGCCTCACCAGTTCACACATATCCTGCAGTGCTGCACACGCATGCATCCGGTGGGGAATGAACCGGCAGATGTCTTGCACATCTCTTTTCGGGATAATTGATCCCCCGTGGAATTTCAGGAGAGCTGATCTTTTGCGCAGGGTGTGTCTTCCTCCAGCAATCCCGTAAGGAGCATCCAAGCACTCACACTGCTGAGCTGGTGGATCGCAAGCCATTAAAGCATCACTCACAGGTTGCCTTTGGAGACTCGTCTGCCAGGCAGGCTGGGGTGGCTCGGCCCTTCCCCCTCGCCTCCATCGCTGCCCAAAGTGTGCACCCACACTGGTTTCTCTTCTCCCTCTTTTGGAAGATACAACAGAGAGTGGAAACAGTCCTCCATTGTCATGGGCCTCCTAAAGATGTCACTGGAGTCCGCCCCTGTGACAAGTGGTGTGTTAGAGCTCTCTATTTATATCTGATATTAATGTCTCCATGTTTTGAAGAGATGGGTAGAATTTAGGCTGTCAGCAAAAGCCTCACCACCCCTCTTGTGATGTGATGAATCAAAAGGAACTCTGTCTCAGCTTGACAGAAGAATCTCATTAATGGAGGCAAGCAACGCAGAACAGAGGGAGAGGCAGAGAGGGAGGCGGAGAGAGTGGGGGGAGGGGATGAGAAAGGCAGAACCTATACATGAAACTTGAGTCAAACTTGCTCAGGGATGCCCTTCAACTTCCATCAACCTCACACAGAAGGGGACATTCCCCCCTTCCAGTGCTATGTCCAGATTTTCGAAAGCCAGACACTCTCAGTGGCCCAGCTCCCTCAGTGAATCTACCTGGTCACCCCCATAGCAACCCACTGGAATGATTCTTCACCCATTTTCTCATGATGGAGGCCACCTCTTTGCCCCACAGCAGAAAGCCGGGGAGCAAAGTGGCCATGGCATCTCCTGCTCCTTCTTCTCACCCCCACAGATGTCTGGGCCAGATGACCAAGCAGATCCTGGGGAAGAGGAGGAGCAACTCGGGGCAGCCATTCCAGAGGCTGAGCTGGCGGAGAAGAGAAAGGGGAGGGAGGCATTCCACCATCCTGAAAAAAGAATCCATTCTCCTTCTCCTCACCCCCCAATTCCTTTTTCCTGGTGTGCAGTGTCTTTTCAGAAAGTATGGTTAAGTAAATACCTGCTCGCTGTGGCTGATGGGTGGGACAGCACTCATCCTTCCATCTAGGATAGGGTTGTGCAACTTGTGGCCCTCCTGGTGTTTTGTCTGGGAAGCTCATGGGAAATGCAGGTCCCAGTGTTGGAAGGACCACCTGTTGCTTACCCATGATGGTTGGGCAACCTATCCTAGGCCATATTCTCCAGGAACTGTTAAGGTCTGTAGTGAAAAGTAGGTAGGATTACCCCCCCTCCTCTCTCTCTCTCTCTCTCTCTGCTGGCCCCTTTCCCCCTCCATCTTTGCCACACCTGCCCCCTGTCCCCTACCCCTTCTGTCTCCCTTTCCCCATTCCTCCTGTTCCCACCCCTCGTCTGCCATGACTGAGACACATCAGTCATGTCATTAGTCGTGAACTGATGACCTGCACTGGCCTTTTGGGGAGGGAAGGGCACCTACCAGGTTCTGGCCTGAAGCTCTCGAAGACACTGAAAACTCTGAGCCCAGATTGGCAAAGAGGTTACAACCCATCAAGAACAGTGGCCTGAATGCAGGGCTGGATTGCACCCAGTGGGCTAAAGAACCCGCAAGACTCAGTAGAATGTCGGCCCGGTTTGAAAACTAACATTGATGTGTGCACACATTCACACATGATCACCAGGCTGTTCCAATCTCATCTCTCCATCCTCTGGACTCTAAGGACAAGACGGAGCTGAGCAAAGTTTGCTTTCAACCACTTCATTCCTAATAAAGGCTGACTCAGATGGCAAATTGTCCTCCTTCAGCCTGCACAATATATTAAAGAAAGGTTTGGTCTCCCTGATAGACATAATCCAATACATCAGGTGTCAGAGAGAAGAAACATACCACAGAAGCCTACTCTTGGGAGCCCAGGGAGCCACTTGGCCTACGAGAAGATCACTGGAGCCCACTGACAAATAACCTCACTGGCCCAGCATGAAAAGGAAAGAGTTCCTTTTAATGACTGCAAAACCTTGTAGATGTGACACTCCAAGTCCAGGCCAATGCAGAGGAGAATTCAGACTCTATTGCTTAGACTTTAGGGTAGCCAGCCTAGAACAGAGGGGGATCCAAATACAGCCCCAAGGTGCAGTGCCCTAATGAGCCCACACTTGACATGCCAACTGCGAGAGGGGATGGAAATTGTATCGGAAATGTTTGCTCGAACTTGTCCGTTCTCACCCACTGGGCAGGTGATGACGCACGAAAGGCCAGTCTCCCCGCTTTGCACTCTGATCTCTCGATCATGCCTGCTTCCTGGACCAATGCTTTATTTTGCAATAGGAGCTATATTTATAAAAGCATCACCTTCATTATCAGTATCATTATTATTATTATAAATATGAATTCCTTATCTTCCAATAGGCTCTGGACTTGTATTGATGCAGGGACACAGCTGCTGGATCTTAACCATTGCAGCCCAACTCAAACTGCCTTGTTCTGCCCAGTTTGAATGGTTTGCATTTTATCGTGGAACATGCATAATTTGGTTCTTCCAAACCAGTATGTGAACCAAAGCTCAGTTACCCTTTGGAAGGTGCATTTCTCTGAATTTTGCAACCAACATCCCCAAACCAAAAATATGTGCAAAAGAGGGAAAAATATGTAGGTGGGGAAAACAGAACACAAAACTGTTTCTCATCATGAAAAGAATGTTAAGGCATGAATTATATTAGAAAGGGGCTTGCAGAAATGTGAGATTGCTGAGAAAAATGCATCTAATTGAGAGAAATCTGCACGAAAAATCAGAGGAATTCATTTGCCACATTTAAAAAGAGAACACTCAAATTTCAGGGTGAAGTGAACTTAATACTTGAAGGAGTGCAGGCTAAGAAAATAGGATTTGTCCATCTCAAGTGACCACAACAAATATCAGCGATGTTGCCAAAACCGATGTTCTCATTGGGGGAAATGATGCTCTGTGATTTCTTCTGGGCGCTGTTATGCCATAACAGCGACTTGGAGTTCATACAGCTGGCAAAAGCTTGTGTTTTTTTCAGTGCTTCCCTGTGAATAAATTGGCCCCAGGAGTCACCAGTGTTTAGCCTCCTGTCCTTGATTGACTTTGATCAGAAATGGAGGACACTGTTGTTTCCACATACTTTAAACTTGCAACATCTATCAGGATTATTGCTACCAGAGTTTTAATATGACTGTTTTATACATTCGTATCTCACTGCTGTTAGTAGTATTCCACTGTGTGTTACAATCACATTATCCTTTTTTAATTCTATTTTATAAGCCATAGTAGAAAAGATTGTCTAAAACTAGGCTTTCAAGAAGTCATAATTATCTTTGCTGTATTTTGATGGAGTTCCTCCAGGGAACTCAGGGAGACATTGATTGGTTCTTCTCTTCCCAACTCACCATTTTATCCTCACAACAAGCTGGCTGCGAGGATGCCTGTTGCAAGCCATGGCAGTGACTCCAGTGTCAAAGTGGTCTGAACTGTAAAGGAGGTATCCATGGTGCTGAACCTATTAGGGGTAGTTTCTGCAGCAACCATTGTGCATTTTGAGATCCCAGCCCAGTTCTTCCAGTCCCAAGTGCACCCTTGTTCCCATGTTATTCAAACCAAAGTTCGGCCATCCCTACTTTGACTGAGCAAGATACACCATGCAACCCACGTACAAGTTGGGAATGGAAAAGAAGAGGGTTTAGAGCCTTTCACACTTTTGAACCAATGCTCAAATTGAAACTGCTGTCATTTCTAATTAGCACTTTCCAAATCTGGCCATGGAGACCTCCTTTCAAAGGAAAAAACAAGCAAGCAAATAGAAGCTATGAGAAAGTTGAATATTGAGAAAAATAAAATGCACATGTTCTTTTGTGGGGGTGCTATAAAAACATCTCTGTATATTAGGCAAGTGTGTGTTCGGACATGCATGTATTGGGAGACATACACAGATGGAGGAGTATAAATATTCAAGCAAACTTTTTAAAAAGTCAGTTTTCAGAGTAAACTGATCTTAAGACTGAAAAACATGAGAAATCTATAGAAGCTAGAAAGGAAACCTCCATCCAACCCTTCAGGTTCCCTTTCCTATTTGCAACTTTCTTCTGCTTTTTCTGCCTCTTTAGCTTTAGAAGGTAAAGTTAACAAGATACTTCCTTTCAAGTTACTCACTAAGGAAGCTGCATGGCACAGACGGTTGGTCCATGTAGCCCAATATTGCTGACACAGACTGGCAGCAACGGCTTTCCAGGGTCTCGGGCAGATTTTCCTGCCCTAACTGGAGATGTTGGGGATAGAACTGGAAACGTGCAACATGCCATGCAGGGGCTGCCACGGAGCCCCAGTCCCTCTCTTCAAACAACAGCAAAGGAAATCTACTGCCTTCCTCTGCTAGTTCCGTCATTCCAGATGCATCCGTCTGGCTGCTGGGGAAAGCGAGGTGATGGGCGAGCTTGAGCAAGCAAGCAAACATCTTGTTATGTGCTCATGATCACTTTCCAGAGGGGCCTAGCTACTCCAGTGATAACTTGACATGAATGTTTTTGAAAGCAATCTTTACTGCTACTATCAAAGGCCTTAAAAATAGAAGCTGACAGTAAGGTAAAGGTTGTGCTTGAACTTTGATCATTTGCCCTGCCATGCAGGAGAACTTAGCTCTGGAGTAGGGAAGTCAGAAACATCTGAAATAGATGGAAATGGTTCGGAATGTCCGTACTGAGTGAGCTTGGCCATGCCAGGCCAAATGGTAGATACTAAGGGAGTTGGGAGTATTGTTTTGCAAACCCAACAAATATTAATTCATTGACAAATTATTTCATTGACAAAACCGCAAATTAGAAGAAACTGTTAAACTGTTCAGGGAAGTTGCCTGAATGTAGATGCAATATTGATGGCACTTCTTTAAGAAATGGATTCTCTGCTAGGAATGTATTTACATAATTTTTGGAGTGAGAAAGAAGAAGTAAATCTGACTTTGTGGGCTCATTGGAAAACACACTGGTAGCTCCATCCAATTCATGCAACTCATGAGGAATGGATGGAATAAAATCCGAAATCGCTTCTCCAGATACATCAGTAGTTTTAGAAAAAGAAATGAGAAAGCTTCCACAGAGGGAGAGGCAATTTGCTGAGATTAAACATTTATCCCATTGGCCATTCTGTCTTCAACCAGATGTTAGGACTCGCATCCCCATGGATGGATGTGGGTCATGCCCTTCCTCCCGTTCCCATGGCGACTGTCAGAAATCTCAACCCACTTACCAGACAATTCCCAAAACCTTGATGGGGAAAGCAGAAGAGGGAAGTAAACTCATCCCCACTGGCTTCTCATTCAGCAGAATTAAAATCGGGGCAACGCACCAGAAGATTGGAACTTGTCCACATAACTCGTCTGGTCCGTTAAGGTTTTGTTTTGTTGCGCGTGTTTTAAGTTCACACTTTATCATGAGATAAGGCACATCTGCTCACAGTAATTGCTGCAATCAAATCATCAATGCATGCATGATTTGGGTTGAGTATGTGAGGGGCTGTTGATTTTGTGTTGTTCTGTTGGGGTTTTTTTAAGCCTGCACTGTGTTTTGTATTTGTCTTTCTGCTGGCCATTAGGAAGGTTGGTGGCAGCTGTCAGCTGAATGCTGGCGGAGAATGTTTCGGAAGGGACTAGCAAATGAGGCTGGATCTCTCCAACACTATTGTAGTATCTGGGACAGATGCTTGACACAAAGATGGAAGAGGAGTCCTGCCACCATGTGTGATGTTTCCCTGGAATAGTTGCTATAGCTTCAGAGTCTGAAACCATGGAATGAGAACCAGGAGGAGAAAAATGTATGGGCTGGATCTGGATTTAATCAGGGTGGACCCACTGAAAGCAAAAAGGGTTCAGTTAAGCATGACCTTGTCCCATTGATTTCAGTGGGTCTACTCTATGATTTTCAATACATTGCTTTAAAGGGAAAGGCCGACATTGTCCCTCAGCACTGTAATTTGGATTCTGAAGACTGATCTTGTGTTTCCAAGCTCGGACTCCATTGCTGTTTTGTGCTCAGGATCTTGGGCAACACTTCCCTTTGATCTTTTGAGTTTGCGTTCTGAGAAATGGGTGCTTTGTCATTAGAGCTGCCATTTTGTGAATGGGGAAGCCAATCCAGGGCTGCCATTTTGGTAGATCACCCAAAAAGGCTTTCTAAATGCCAAATGCTCCCACCAACTCAAAAATGCTGGGCAGGCTGTCAGGACTGGGTGCTGGACTTTGGTGAAACTCAGGTCCAAATCCCCACGTACCCCCTGGGTGACCTTGAAAATTCTGCCTCTATCTGGATCTCCCTGAGATCCAATCCATTCAGGGAAAGATGAAAGGCGATGCCAGTAGTTAGAGAACAGCACTGCTCACCCTGGTACGCTCCTAGAACTCCTGATCATTGGGCATGCAATATGGGCTGATGAGGTTGAAGTCCAAACCATCTGCAAGTTGCCAGGTTGGCGGGAGTTGGAGCACAGATAGCTAGGCTAGAAGGACAAATATTCTACTCTTGCACAAGGTAACATCTAATGTTTAAAGGCAATAAAAACTCAGGGAAGCACTCACCCCTCACATGGCAAACCAACCCTGGTACCATTACACCAGAATACCCACATAATAGACTGAGGGAGTAGAATCCAAAAAGCAAAGTAGATGAATGCAGGGTGCAGATGGAAGATCATAAATCTGAGAACTTCCTACTTTAAAAAGACCCTGCAAACAGTCAACCAACAAATGGTTAGGAACGATTTCTTTTTTTTTTATTTTTTTAGCTACTGTGTGTGAGTGCCCCTCCTCAGCCACCCCTAATTCCAGGCCCGAAGGGACATACAAATCAGCAAAATTTAAGCTGACCAAAGTTCTCCGAATTTCCTCCCAACCTTCTCAACTTAGGTTCAGCGGCTTTTTCAAACTTGAATTTGTGTCAGATTGCAAACTGCATTATTTTCTTTTGACAAGAAAATCTGTGCATGTTTTGCAGCATATTTGTATGAAAAATCTTTGAATTTTGTGTGTCAAGAAATCACTCTGCAAGCTCAAAACTATGTGGCCTTCAGCTTCAGATTGCATCTGAGTCTTCATTTGCTCCAGAAGTTGCTCATAGAACCAAATCGAACTGAAACAGGTTTCTCACACATCCCTACTTTAGCACATGCAAACTAATTTTCTGTTGAGAGGGATTTTCCCCCCTATGGGAGCATAAATAGCCTGAATTATACCATTTACCAGACTTTTTAAAAAAATCAGACAGACATCTGCATTTTGATGGAGGCAGCATCCGACCCTCACCGTGGGTTTCAGGCATGGAACTGACAATCCAAGTGAAGGGTATAATTTCATAAATTTCATAATTATAACTTCCCAAGCACCTGCTGCTTCTGTGCACAATTAAAGGTGCCCAACTAGCCAGTGACAGTGCATTTCAGGCAGGTGTGATACCCATTTTGCCTTTTGCTCACCTTTCAATTGATTAGCCAATGACAAAACAAGTCGACATGTCCTAACTCACTGGGAGGTGGTGATATTCAGTTCACCCTCTTCTTCCAAGGTTTCTGACCTGATTCCGGAAGATAATGAGGATGCTGCACCTCCTAATGAATGAAATATTTGAAAGATGTGAATATCTACCACAAACTAGCATTGTAATTACAGGAAGTCCTTCACCCAGCAGCCCCTTCCCTGCTGAAGTGCTCAGAAAATTTGAGGAAGCATGGCATCGGAAGGATAGTTATCTTGTGATCCAAATATTGGTTCCAGGGATGCCCATTGGGTGAGATTGCACCAGCAATCGCAAAATCTGATCAGACCCCTCTAGCTTCCCTGTGGATAGCATTTTTGCCCAATTCTTGAGCCAAAATGGCTGTCAAAGCACCGCCAGCACAGGCAATTTCTTCCCAGTATCTTCCTGGCTAGGCGAAGATCAAGCCTGCAAGAATCTCAAAGAGTGAATGGAGAAAGTTTATTTCATTGCTTTATGAGCCAAGCGTGTAGCATTTTATCACTGAGCAGAATTAGTTTTACATCAAGGAAAGCGATAGCTCAGTTTCACGGGGTCTGAGATTAAATTTGATGATTTCATGTCCATTATTGATTTAGGTCTCTAAATTTCAGAGAAAGCTAAGCTTTATGTATTTTACTTAAGAGGGTCTAAGTGCATGGAGGGAGGGGTGTCTCTTCAGCAACACCCTCCAATAAATTGCTTGATGTTGCTACCTGTGCAGAAGAAGGATATGAAAATGAGAATCAGGTGGACGAGATATGGGAAGCACAAAACCTGACAAGGGAAGTGCCATGGCAGCCCCTTGTCCTATGTATGTACGAAACCCACGGAAGACTTGTGGAACTCGTGCCTCCCTTCACATTTCTATCTGGTCTGTCCAAACCTTGCCCTAGCAAACACTTTATTCATGTGGCATCTGGGATGCACCCCAGCTCATGGGATGGACCAGGAAAAGTCACACCCTCTGAGCCTAACCTCACTCACAGGTTGGGATCAGATGAGAGAACCTCACACATACCACGTGAGTCACTAAAGAATGAGGGAGAAGACAAATGGAGAGTTTGCCAGTGCTTGCAATTCCCATGTTGGAAGGCAAACATGAGCCACTCACAATGCTTGACTCTGATCCAAGGATGGGCAACCTGAGGTCCTACAGATGCTTTGACAATGTCCCATCAGTTCTGGTTCGCATAGCCAGTGGTGTGGGGTGAGGAGAATTGTGGTCCATCTGCATCTGGAGGAGCACACATTGCCCATCCTTCTCTAATCTGAGAAGGCATATTTCTCTGAGGAGCAGATACTCCAGATCCAAAGGGATTTAGACAGACTGTGAAAGTGGGCTGGGGACAACAGGATGGTGTTCAATGCAGATAAGTGCAAGGTCTTGCACTTGGAGCATAGGAATGGGTGTCAGAAGTACAGGTTAGGGGACAAGTGGCTGGAGAGCAGCACTTGTGAAAAGGATCTCAGGGTGCTGGTCAACTACAGGCTAAACATGAGCCAGCAGTGTGATGCAGTGGCCAAGAGGGTGAACACCATGCTTGGATGCATAGCCAGAAGCGTGGCTTCTAGATCTAGAGAGTTAATACTGCCCCTCTATGCAACTCTGGTGCATCCACAGCTGGAGTCTTGCGTTCAATTCTGGACCCCTCAAGAGGGATTTAGCAAGTTTGGAATCAGTGCAATGAAAGGCCACTAGGATGGTGGCTGGTTTGCAGGGGAAGCCACATGAGGAGAGACTAAGGGAGCTGGGTCTTTTCAGCCTTGAGAGGAGGAGACTCAGAGGGGACCTGTTAGCAACATACAGGTATGTGAGGGAGTACAACACAGAGGTGGTTCATCTTTTTTCCCCTGCAGTGGAGGGCAGGACACGTTCCAATGGGGGATCTGGCAACCAGGATTTAGGGTGGATGCCAGGAAGTACCTCCTGATGGTTTTGACCCCCAGGGTATGGAATGGACTTCCATGGGTGGTGGTTGAAGCCCCAACAGTAAGGGCGTTCAAGGATAGACTGGGCATGCACAGGGTAGGCATGTCATGAGCTGATCCAGCTAGAGCCAGGGGTCAGACTAGATGGCCCAGGAGGCCCCTTCTGACTCGCTCTGTTTCTATGCTTCTATTTTTCTTTCCCAGTTTAAAATACAACCCAGCCAAGGGAAGAATGCTTACCCTCTTCTCCCTGCACTCTTCCATGTTGCACGCTTGTTCTTTCATTCCCCTGCTTTCCCTGGCTGTGATTCCAGGCCTCTTCCTCCCATCCAGAGTTCTAGCCTAATGTGGTGCCCCGGCAATATTTCCCAGCCTTCCTCACAGGAGGATAAAACTGGAGCAAGGAGGTCTAGAAGTTCACAGGAAGAGCTGGAATAAAATATATACAACACTCAGCACAGATGAGGAAAGGAAACCCCTCTATAGTTTTCCTAAGTTTATAAAACCCCGCACATCTCCTGACACCCGCCCCCCATTTTCTTTCTTCTTGATACAAGCTACAGGATTCCCCCTGCCAATGAGTCTTGTTTTTAAAGGCAAAAAATATATTCCCCCAAAAATGGGATTTTTAAGATCTACCTAGGGAGGACCTTTTAACATCGAGAAGGGAGGACAGAGCTGAACACAAAACGAACACATTGTTTCATAACTAATCAGGAACATTAGGCCTGAGAAATGTTGGAAAATAAAAAGCTATAACCCGAGGCATTCCTGTCTCCTCTCCTTTTTTCCCCCACCCTCTCCGCCTTTCCTGCTAATTTGGGGTTTTGTTTTTCAGCTGAGCTCTTCTGCTCAATGAACTGGTTCAGATTTCATGGGTCACTAAACCGTGACTACAGGACAAATGACAGGCCATGCATTTTCTCAGGGGGGGCAATGGAAACAGGGAGAATCCTAACCTTGCTCAGCAGGATGCTTAGAATGAGGACAGAGTGCTTGGGGTGCCCAAAGAGCCTGCTGGCCCATCCTGCTGCATCCACATTTCCAAGAGCGATGTGATGGGCTCTCCACCATCCTTTCCCACTTGCTGAGATTTGGCGCAGTGATCAATTTTGAAGAGCATGTGCTCCTCATGCTGGCCCCCATAGCCACAGGCCCAACAAGACTCAGTTTTTTTTGGCAGCTGCCTGCCGATCCATATCAACAAATCCTTTCATCTCCTCCAAGAGCTTCTGAGCTTTGGCCAAGCTTCTAGAATCATAGAAGAGTAGAGTTGGAAAGGGCCATGAAGGCTATTGAGTCCAACCCCCTGCTGTTGCAGGACACCACATTACGCCATCCCACTCAGAGGGCTGTCCAGTTTCTTTCTGAATGTCTCCAGTGTGGGAGAGCCCACCTCCACTCCAGGCAGCTGGTTCCACTGTCATATTGCTCTGACAGTGAGGAAGCTCTTCCTGATGTCCAACCTGAATCTGGGTTGTTGCAACTTGAATTGATTATTCCATGTCCTACACTCTGGCATCAACAAGAAGAGATCTTGGCCTTCCTCTTTGTGACAGCCTTTGAAGTGCTTATAGAAGGATATCATGTCCCTGCTCAATCTTCTCTTCTCAAGGCTGAACATGCCCTGTTCCCTCAGTCTCTCCTCCCAGGGCAGAGTTTCCAAACCCTGGGTCATTTTTGTTGCCCTCCTCTGGTCCCTTTCTAATTTACCTGCATCTTTCTTAAATCTTGGTGCCCA
This sequence comes from Varanus salvator macromaculatus, assembly GCA_023646645.1. Classification (NCBI taxonomy): domain Eukaryota; kingdom Metazoa; phylum Chordata; class Lepidosauria; order Squamata; family Varanidae; genus Varanus; species Varanus salvator. Next base: position 4,335,672 of record JAIXND010000754.1, on the reverse strand, counting down.
GAACTGGACTCAGCATTCCAGGTGAGGTCTGACTAGTGAGGAGTATAGAGGAACTACTGCCAGGTAGTAGTAGTTCCTGTGTCTCTATTTCCTGTTCAAGATCAAGCAAGCCCATAATACTATGTGCTGCAACAGGGAATGATGTATTGTTGCTAGGGAAATTCAATCCCCCACAACTCTGCCATGGTGGAGATTTCCGGTGACCTGACGGGTCAACGGCTGAGAGCCGTGTACCACCCGGCACAGCAATACTGTGCAGTTCTTTGCACTGAAATGAGGGGGCTGTTTATAGCCGAAGGGGGGTCTCTTATCACCACAACCTGGAACCCTCCCGTGGTGTCCTGTGTGTGTGGTTCCTTGGCTGAACAGACCACTCGTTACTTAGAGAGAAAGACACACACACATATACACTGCTCCCCACAACCCATCTCGCCTTCCCTGCTCTCCTGAGAAAGACCAGCAGTCTCCGCCAAACTCATTCGGCTTTATCCAACGTGTGTCTTGCCCACATTTGGTGATGAGCAAGGCAGTTCCATTGGAAGCAGCTCATCTTCAAGCTGGACCATTGGCTCGCTTACTTCAGTGCAGTTGTCGTTTTTGGTAGCAGTTCTTCCAGGTTTCTCATCCCCACCTGGAGTTGAGAGGATCCAACCTGACACATCCTGCATGTGAAGCGTAAGTTCTTCTATGGAATGGTGGCCCATCCCTTTTTTGCTTTACCTTCATGTTCCACCAGGTAATTCACCAAACGCGGAAGAGATGGGGAACAAGGGAAGCGTTAGGTAGGTTTCTCCTAACATTTTCTTAAATTGCTCCTCTCGTTTACTCTGTCCTTCCTTTCATTGTCTGAGAATTTTGACTTGACTAGAGTTTCTCAGACCACCCCTAGTTCTGCAACTGCAGCCTGGGTGGTTCCTCACAGTCTTCAGTTCCTTCACTTCAGCCACATGTTTCTCAGTAAATGCATTCACACTGGTGGTGCGGTGGAAGCCACAAAGAAGAGTCGCAAAAGGCACAACCTGGAGCTGCCTGGAGCATGATGCAATTTGCAGATCTTTTTGCCGGCTAAACACGCATGAGATTGCATCTAAATTATTTGGAGGGCTGGAATTGCATGGCAAACAGAAAAACAGAATGGAGACAGACATATGGACGGTTTGACAGGCAGACAGACAGAGAGTCAGACATTATAATAATTAAGAATTCCTACTGGCCATGTGTCAGAGATTAATCCAAACATGCACTCATTCATTTGTTTGTTTGGCTCCTACCTTTCATTTACTCCAAAACTAAAATAAATAGCGCTTATAAAACACCCTGTTCTGCAATACATTGAGGATAAAATAAAGTCTGCCATCAAAATTAATTTTCTATTGAGAGAGGGTTATTTTTGTTTCCCAAAACAGAGTTTGATTTCTGCAGTGCGTTCAGTGACATCTGTTCCCAAGATGATTTCTCTTCGTCGGAGACTTTTGTCAGTATTTTTAATAAGTTTGTAATTCCTTTGTGGCACAAAGGCACAGAGGCTCTGGTAGGGTTATGATAAGCAGGAATCACATCTCTGTTTATAGCTTTGAAATATTCCCTTTTAATAACAAAACAAAACCCAGTCACAGTAATTCATGATTTTCTCCTGTTGTGTTGTTGATAATTGGCAATCTCTTGTCATATTTCCAGGGTTAGAACATTCATTCATTCAGTCATTCATTCATTCATTCATTCATTCATCTTTCTATCCAGAAATCTTGCATTCTGTTTAATCACACATATGGACCCAGACATTGTTGCCAATAGTCAGCAAACATGAAAATGTGGTCAAAACATCTGGGAGTCACCAGGCTGGAAAGGCTGAGCTGAAGCATCTTCCAGAGTTTGCAGTGCAATCCTGTATAGATCAGCTCTACAATGAATCCCATAGAATTCAATGGGATTTATAGGACATGGATAGGACACTGGGAAGTACAGGAGTGTCCAGCAAGAGGCCTGGCAGATGTTGCTCTACAGAAGCCATTCCCAACCTGGCACCTTCCAGATGTGTAGGGCTCCAACTCCCAGCAGCCCCAGTGAACTCTGCTCTCTGGGGCTGCTCGAATTCCAGCCCTACATTTCTGGAGTGCACCAAGCTGGGACAGACTCTTATATCTCAACACCCAGTGAATATACTGGCCAAGGCTGACTGGAGTGGTCCTCCAGCAGGATCTGTGATCCACACAATTTGCATCCCACTATAACCAGTTTCTTCAGAGTAAACCCCATCGAACTCAATTGAATTTGTTTCTGAGACACAAGGTAGGTGACCTGAGTTATTTTCCAATTTGGAAGGACCATAATATGGGTTTCCTGCTCCATGGACCATCTCTCAGCCGGACTGGCGGAGTTCATCCTACCACAACTACCAGAACCATTTTCCAGAACATACATCCTTCCTAGAGATTGATGAATCAGTCAAGTTCTGCTTCTGGTTTTCCTTTCTTAAATTTAGTTCATTGCATCCCCATATCCACTGGCTATACAAAAAAATAAAAATTGAATTCACTTAAAATATGTGCACACATTTGTGTATATTATTTGTCTAAACTATGCATTCATATAATGAATGTTTATGATTTCCACAAACATATGTATTTTGGTATCTCCCTTCTCTGAATTTATGCATTTTGACATGCTTCTTTATTGAATTTTACCCTACTGTAAAATTCCCCCAATGTGCTTTCCAATTAAACCCAGGGGAGAAATGAGGCA